>APFE030520839.1:42216-69286 GCA_000404065.3 Pinus taeda | reverse complement strand
GAAAAAATGTCTGCAACACCACTGTTTTTTAGATCAACGATATCTCCTTCATCCAAACTCTGATTCAGTCGACTTTTTTTTGAAATCAGATTTTTTTCACAAAAAATCCAGATCTACAATTATATTTTGTAGATTTTCCCCCAAAACGTATAGATCTGATTTGCAAACTCGCCGCCCCAGAAAGTTCCTGCAAAAAATATAAAAAAATTCTCCACGTTTGCCCAAGAAAGTGCTCTGATACCACTTGTTATAGATCTGATCTAGAAATATAAGAGAATACAAATATACCCATAAATAATAAGATAGAAATAGATAGAAATGATTCACTTTATTTATCAAACCCTTAAGGTAGGGCAACACCATATATTCACTCCTTAAGGAAGGAGAACACTCCACAAGCCATATGCCCGTTCATACAATATCCTTGATGTCTATCAATGTGGAGTCTCTAGCCTCTCTATAGGCCTCATACATACAATACCATGGGTCAATACTATGGTTCCCTCAATACCATCTATATAATACCATGCGCCCATTACATTATTATTAACTACTTGTGGTCCCTTACGTGATACGGGTTAACCACCTTATTTATTACTATGGCCCATCCCATTATTACATTATTCCCTTGGGTATCTCCCTTTGTACCTCATATTATCCCCCCTAGATATACTACATTTGGATGGGAATAAATTAGTGCTCAACTTGTCGCTCAGTTCACTAGTTTTTCAGTTTGTTTCTGGCCTCAAACCCCTAGACATTTGGAGTCAGGATACTTGGCTCCTCTTGGCAATCTCTGTTCAAGGGTCCATGCAATTATATAGGAGGAAATTTCATCTAGGAAAGCATAAGCGTCCCCATTCTACTCTACGTCCTCAATTTACTCACTTAGCATTTGCCATTCTCAAAATTCATTGTGTCACCTCCTTTGTAGAATTTTCCAAGTGTTAGACATTTGTGAGTTCTTTAACTCTCACTTCTTTACCCTATGCATATGTGGTTGGTTGTTTAACTTAATTATAAAGTTTGGATTCTGGGGCTGTCAACACCAACGCTCTAGAAGAGTGGCTTGGAAGCTGGGTAAGCGCAATGCTTCTGCAAGAAATGTCTCCAACTTTGAAGCCATGGCTCTCTCATGTGAACAATGTTGCAAATAACTTGCTGAATTAAGAGTTGATGTCTATGACCTCCAAGTTTTGCTTCATCAACAAAGCCTCGCTGATAATTCCACCTTGGACACCATAGAGAGGCAGCTAAAAAATATTTCTTGGCTTGAGGATGATGTGGAGGCCCTCCGGAACATTGTGGTGGATCTTTAGTCGTAGGTTGCCAAAGTTAACAGCCCGCGAACTGAGATTTGCATGGACATAGACCTGAATTAGCTAGCTTCACCCACTGATTAACTAATCTAGATGTTTGGTTTTCAATGTATGTTTCTTCTGCATTAGTTTTTTCGTCTATATAGTACTAAAGGATTAAGGGTATAGTCATATACTATAATTTTTTTACTCTTCTTAGACTGGCTTTGTAATCTCTCTCATAGCCACTGTGATGCCTGGGAATCACTATGCAATGTAATTCACCCAGGTTCTTGCCGCAACAAAGCGTAAATTTAATCTAAACATTACTCATTCTTGTTTATCTATATATATATATATATATATATAATATGCCATTAGTGAATCTAGTAATATCATTCCCCCATTTATAAATTTGCTTTTCTTGTTTCAGAGGAAAAAAGCGAACTTTTTATTAAGAAAATAAAAAGTTACATTGCATATGCTTTTAGCATTTCTGATGATTCAGTTGTTTGCTGATTTGACATTTTTTGAAACCACAAAAATCTCAGTCTTTCTTGACTGATTGTGCGTTTTGATAAGTATCCTGTACTGCTGGAAA
This sequence comes from Pinus taeda, assembly GCA_000404065.3. Classification (NCBI taxonomy): domain Eukaryota; kingdom Viridiplantae; phylum Streptophyta; class Pinopsida; order Pinales; family Pinaceae; genus Pinus; species Pinus taeda. The sequence goes on along the minus strand of APFE030520839.1, from coordinate 67,387 downwards.
AAATGACTAGAAAAAGCTATCAAGTCTTCCTCCCATCTGGAGGCTTTAAAAACAGTTTGTCTGATAAATTTTGGGGTCTCCTTCAGAGAAGGAAAACAACCCCTTACATGACTGTAAGTTCACAAAATATATATGATGTTTGTAAAAAGGATATAGTTCCTGATTGCTGTAAACGAAATATGAACAATAGAAAATGTTGGATATATAAACAGAGATGAATGTGAACCAGAGAAAAAAGAAAATAAAGAGCCGCGATCACTGTGGAGGAGCAAAAGGAGGCCGAAACGAAGTATAGGATTGCCCCTGTCTTAGTTCAACTATTGACCAGCTTCCCAGAGCTTGCTGTAAACCAATCTTAGAAAGCTGGCCTGCTTCCTCGTTTTTATCCCTGTAGACATGGCAGATGGTAAGACTATTAAAAGATGACTTTAAAAGCAATATTTCTTCTAAAATGATCTTCAGAAGATGCTTTTGACATCTAGCATTCTCGTTAACCCAGTTTATGACATTCAAGGAATCCCCGAAAATTTGAATTGTGAAGATGTTTCTTTGAAGAAGCCAGCAAAGAAGAAAGTGCAAGGCGGACAGCTCAGCAAAATTGTTGGTGCCAGAACCTAGACCAACAGATGCTTTTAGAGAGTGATCAGGATTCAGATGAATGCATAAACCTACACCGGCCTTGTTATTTTGTGAAGATCCATCGAAAAAAGCCTAAGGCATGCCTTCCTGAATAGTCACAGGCTTGCGATGAGAGTGTGGTTTTTTTGCTTCAGGGATAGGGATGGCAGAATATATGGTTGCACAATTGATAGCTGTGACAGATGATGGAGTGACTTTGTCTTGGAATAGACATTTATTCCTCGCTATCCACACCCCCCAAAAGAAGATAAGAGGGAGGTTTCTCATGTTCCCCTCCGGGTAGTTCTGCCACCATCTGCTCCATGCTTCTTCCAAGGGTTCAATCCCCCACTGCGCTTTAATGTTGAGCAATCTGGTTAACTCCCCCCAAATCTTTTGTGATTCTGCACAGGATATGAAGAGATGACTTATTGATTCCTCTTATGTCTTGCATAAAGGGCATCTCCCTGGCCCAACCAAATATCTTGCTCGCAAAATGTCCCAAGTTGGAACTTTCCTTTTTAGCATACACCAAAAGAAGATTCTGGCCTTTGCTGGGCATTTTAACTTCCAAATGTGTTTTGACCACCATTCTAGGTTACCCCAGCCTTTCTTTTGCATTAGAAATTTATACCCGTCTTTTGGGGAGTATGCTCCTGATTCCCCCTGGGCCCAGATCAGCGAGTCTGGTTCGTTTTTAAGCCTGACATTGGAACGATGGAGTTCTTGAATGTAAGAGCAACATTCGTTCTTCCACCTGACGTTTAGTCCTAGCTCTTCATCGTTTTTCCAAGCCTGACCCCATATGTTAGAATGACCTGTTTTCTCCACTTGATTTAGAGTTAAAATGCCCTTACTTCCTAAATGTCTGAGTAAGCCAGGGGATAGGGAAAAAGCTTCATTGCAACCTACCCAGGGATCCCTGCCAATCCTCATTTGTCTTCCGTCTCCTATCTTCCATGCCAACCCTTGTTCAATCACTGAGAAAGCCTCCACCGTGGCTTTCCAAATGACTGAGACATTTTTCTTTGTCTTATCCTGGCCCCTTATCCAATTTTCCATAGGGACTGGGTCTATGTATTTTCTTTTGACCACCCTTGTCCACAAGTTCTCCAACGAGATTAATCTCCATCCTGATTTAGCTGCCAGTGAGAGACTAAACTCAGGGAGCCTTTTTATCCCCCAACCTCCCCATTCTTTTGGTCTAGCCAACTTATCCCATGCCACCCAGGGAAGAACAGAACTTTCTTTTGATCCTGCCCACAAGAATCTACAGCATATCCTTCTGATTTTCTCCAACACTCCTTTAGGAACCCAAGTTAAAGCTGCTCAGTATACTGGAATGGCTAAAAGTACAGATTTGATGAGAGTCAGTCTGCCAGCCCTGGAAAGCCATTTGTAACTCCAATGAGAGATTCTGGCTTCTAACTTGGCTATGAGCCAGTTCCAATCCTCTTTCTTGTATGCTGTCGGTTTTAACCAGAACCCCAAATATTTGAGGGGGGAATCCAGAGGTTGATATTGGAAAGGAAAAAGATTGAGCAAAGTGGTTCTTTCCCTCCCGACAATATTTGCCACAGAAACCTGAGACTTCCTGGAATTTATCTGCATGCTAGTAGCTTTCAGAAAAAGATCTAATATACATTTTAGTTCCTTTAGTTCATTATACGATCCATTTGAGAAAATCAAGATGTCATCAACGAAAAGGAGATGAGTGATGAAAAGATTTATTACTACCTCGATACCTTTTACCTTCTCCTCTCTTCTAGCTTGATGTATCAGCCTGCTTAGCCCTTCTGTTACTAGAAGAAACAGAAGAGGAGATAAAGGGCAACCTTGTCTTAAGCCTCTTTGTCCTCTGAAAAAAGGTGAAGCTGCACCATTTATAAGAACTGCATAACTGACATTGGAGATGCAACCCATAATCCAACTGATGAAGGAATAATTGAAGCCCAGATGAGTTAGAAGCAACCGGAGATAAATCCAATTGATCCGGTCATAGGCTTTGGAGAGATCAATTTTGAGGACCACACCCTTCTTTTTCTTTTGTCTGACACTGTGTAATACCTCCTGTGCTACTCCAATGGCTTCGTGGATTTGTCTTCCATTTAAAAACCCAAATTGTTCCATTGAGATATTTCTAGTCAGGATAGGAACTATTCTAATAGCAATCACCTTTGCAATAATCTTATAAATACAATTTCATAAGGAGATCAGCCTGAAGTCTTCGAAATTTTCCGGATCGTCCTTTTTTGGAATGATAGCAAGAAAGGTTGAATTAAAAGGACTGTAGACCTCTCCTTTCTGTCTTGATTCTTCTACTACATCAGTGATTTCAGAGCCAATTAGATCGAAGAAAAAGAGGAAGAGTTCTATAGTCCACCCGTCAGGCCCGGGGCTTTTATGCTTGGCCATAATTTTCATAGCAGCTTCAACCTCCTCCTTGGTAACGGGGATTGATAATTCTTCTGCTTCTCCCTCTTCTACAAATCTTGGAAAGCATTGCGCAGTTCTGATAACCTCTGCTATGGTGGCCTCCCCTGAATCTGAGAATAATCTCTGGAAGTGTCTCTGACCCAAGCCAGAGAGGCCCGAAAAAGAGCTGACCTGCCTTCCTTCTTCGTCTTTGAGACTCCAGATGGTGTTTGTTGATTTTCTTCCTTTGGCAGAATTATGAAAAAAACTGGTGTTTTCATCACCCGCTTTTAGCCATATTGCCCTGCTCTTAAGCCTCCATTCCTCTTCCTTGTCCAAGAGGATTTTGTTTTGAAGATTTTCCAGATGGAGGATTCTATCCTTAGAGGCCTGAGAAATATATCCATCTTCCTCAGTACTCTCCAATTTCTTCAATTCCTCCCTGATCCTGATCAGCTCTTCATTCTGTTTGTCCTTCCTGCACTTTGCCCAGGAGATAGTTGCTTTCTTCAATCTCTTAAGATTTTCCATAAACAGGAAACTTTTGTCCTCTCTTGTGCTTCTATCTGGATGAATCCAAGTTTCCTTGAAGAGCTTATTGAAGGAAGGATCTTGTAACCATGAGGAATTGAATTTGAAGGGGGTAGGAGGCTTTGGGGGGGGGGAAGGTGAGGTCCAAGAAAATAGGGAAATGATCAGAGTTACCTATCTCATCAGCCCATTGCCTGAGAATAGGGACCTTAGAAATTAGATCTTCAGATAAAAGAAACCGATCCAGTCTCTTAGCTACATGAGCCTCCCTTGCTCTTCTGTTCCTCCAGGTTGGCTTGAGTTTGATTGGGGCGGGGTCAATGAGATTGTTGTCCGAGAGGAGATTGAGGAAAAAGTCCGACAAGGGGTCTTCCCTAGCCGAAGGACCCCAAGCCTCAGCTCTCCCTATTGAGAAGTTTAGATCGCCTCCCACAATCAACAAAGAAGACTTCAGTAAAGATTTGGCCATCAAGTCGTTCCAGAATATCTCCCTTCCTTGACAGGGACCATATATATTAACAATTGAAATGGGAAGAGCGAAATCGGGGGAATAATCTCCATGCCCATTACATGCTTTAACCCCCATTGATTTATAACCTTTATTCTCCCTTCTTTGAAACCAATTGCAAGGCCATCAGAATGACCCGATGAATCCACTGCTAAGAATTTCCACCCTGGCAGGAGAGAGCTTAGCATTGATTCCACTTCAAGACCTTTCCTAAGAGTCTCTTGGAGAAAACAAATTTCAGATTTAGAGTTTAGGATCCAATCTCTAAGGGCCAATTTTTTAGGTTTACTGGCCAAACCCCTGCAATTCCAAGAAGACAGAATCATTTGTTGACTGATTCAGGGGTCTGCACCACTCTAAGAACCCCAGGAATTGAGTGTTGCTTTCCATCAGCTACATCCAATTTTGCTTTTAATTTGGCCTTAGATAGATCCGATTTTCTTCCTCTCTTATTCTTGGAAAAACCTTGAGGGGTTAAATGCCCTAAACCTCCAACTGATCCTAACGACCCAGGCTTTCCTACCAAGGATCTAAGGTTATAGGGGCAGGGGGTATGAGGAACCGGGGGAACAAGGGGAGGCCAAACATCTTCACAATTCAAATCGAGGGAAGGCATGGCAGCCGATATAGTTTCAATGTCAGGTTCAACCCTAGAAGAATCATTGATCTCGTTTAAACCTTCGATTTGATTGTGCGAAAGAGAGGGCGATTTATGTAGAGATTCAGAAATATGTTCAGGAAAATGCAGAGGAGAAGGAGGATTTGAACACATACCCTTTTCAGGTTCTTCAGCAAGATTTTGGATAGCGGATGAATCCCTTGCGGTCTCCTCCTTTTCGCCCGCAGGTTGCAATGTCGTATCCTTGGCCGGTTCTCTGAGCTATGGATCTTCTGGCAGTGGCTCTTTTTGAGTCCCCTCAGTCTCCATTTCTTCAATTATTTGCTCCGGCAAGCCTTCCTTCTCCTGAGGAACCCGAGCGTGAAAAATATCCTGCTCCCTGAAAGCTGAGGTCCTCCGAAACTGTCTCCTTCTCCTGGACAGTGGACAATCCTTGGCAAGGTGCCCGTACTCATGGCACCTATGGCACCGAAAGGGCAAGTGCTCGTAGTCCAAAATCTGCTCAAATACATAATCTTTGTACTGCAAATTTTTTTTTTGGCCAGACCACCGCTTGGGGTTAGGCTCACCAGAATACGGGCCATTGCCTTGTTCTTTGTCTCCAGAAATGACATATCGGCTTCCAGAAATGAGCCTAATTGATTTCCAATGGCTTTAAACACTGCTTCAGTCCAGAGGAACGAAGGAAGGCCAGGGGCCCTAACCCAGACCGGAAAGGTATAAGTTCTCTCTCTAATGGCGTCGAAGAGAGGACTCCATTTTTTCAGTAGAACCGGGATGTTCCCGATGATCCAATTTCTTTCAAGCACCCATTCCGCTGCCTCCCTATCCTCGAAACGGAGCATAAACCATCCCTTAGCTAAACAGGATGCCTCAAACCCTAGGGGTCTATCAGAAACAAATTGTTGTTCTCCCCAAGCTTGCAAAAACCCTGATGAGAGTTTCTTGCCTCTCGCCCTGCCGACCAGGGTGCATTTTTCTACTCCTAGGGATTCTTCAATTGAGACCTCCATACCTAAGACCAAATTTCCTTCCAGCTCCTGAGATCCAATTTGCCTTTGGGTTTTCCTTTTTTCTCCTTTTTTCCTAGTACCTTCTGCAGAGACCCTGGCTTCATCAAAAGCACCGTTCCATTTTGGTTCTTCCTGGGTCAGAACCGACGGAGTTTCTAACCCCGGTCGAGACTACGCTGTGGCTAAAGGGTCGAGGAGGGGGACTTCTGTTGTTTGTTTATCAACCAGCGAGACATCAATGCCACCCTGCTCCCCCACTTGACTGACATTAAGGCCTTCGAGAAGTCCTGCAGAGCTATCTTTAGGAAAGGGAGGGTCTCTTGAAAGAGAAACCCTAGAAAACGAAGAATCCCTTCCAAAGCCCCTTGCTTTGCCAAGCCCTGAAGCAAGCCCTAAATTTACAATATCTTCAATGCCCCCAGAGAGAAAATTCCGACCCGAAGCAGATTTTCCCCTGATATCAAGGAATCGACCCTCATTTGACGCCCGCTCCACCTCATCCTCTCTGACCGACTGCTGAAAGTGTGTCTGTGAACGAAACCTAGGAGCATTTCTGGAAAAATCCTTACTGAGCTGCAGGAAAGAGGGTTTAGACTCTAGAGAAAGCTGAGGAGGGGGTTCTAGCCTTAATAGCTCGTGTCCACCGAAATACCGTTCAACGTTTTGGGCTGTCGGTTCCTTCCCCCAAACTGATAAAATATCCTCCAATTCCGGGTCCAAATCCACCAATTCACTTGAATTAACCATGGTTGCGGAAGTCGTTCCAAGGATGGTGCCGAAAACAATCTCGGTGCCAGCGCAAACCCTTGACCTAAACTGTCGCCAAAAACGGAAAAGGGTAACAAATCCTGTGAAAAGGATGTCTCCCAACTGACCTCAACCGCGAGAAAACTCGACATCCAGCTGCCAGTCAAAACAAAAATAGTTCCTACACCTGTACCTGCGCACGTAGACTGACTGAAATCCCCCTAACCGAGCCCTGATCGCGGTTCCGCCCGGATCCCTCGCCTCCAAACTCTAGCCATCCTCCTCTCGCCTCCTCCCAAAACTATTGCTCCAAGGCCACCCCATCATTGTGTATGTTACATAAATTGTCCTAAATTTGCTTTTCTAAAAATCATTAACTATGCAATAAATATGGTAATAACCCTTTTTCCATTTATAATTTTTTTAATGTTATATTTAGATCATAATTTAACAATATGTTAGTCACCTTTTAGAAAAGAGGTTAAAGTGCAGTTGAGAAAAGTATATGGTCTCATATATGAGATTAAAGCTAAATTCCGTATGACTGCATCAAGGGTAACCTCAACGATGACCACAACGGACCTTGAATTTCTTGTTGAAACAACCTTTTGGTCCTAAAGTAAGGCCCAAATCTCATGATTTACTAAGACCTTGTCTTCCTTCTACCCCTAGGTTAACAACCTAAGACCTAGACATATTTGGTAGGAGTAAATTCTACCCCCTTACATACCATAAGATGGTCTGATTTTCCATGAACAAAAGTGTTGAGTCAACCTACATTTACAAATACTAGCCAATGATGGTTTTCCTCACTATTTGTTAACGAAGTAGTTAAATGAGACAATTCTTTAGTCTTCGAACCGACTCGTTACTGGCAAGACTACTCTGACAACCCCCATCGACTAGCTGTCGGCTTCGTCCCTCTCTCTCTATGTCTACCCATCTTCTTTGTCTCCATCTTAGTGATGGGCCTCTAAATTAGACATAAATTAAGGCCCGTGCGTCTAAGTTAGACATAAATTAAGGCCCATCTGATCATCCTTCAACACATTAAACCTCTATTTTTGCATTAGATAATGTATTTTTAACTTTAATATGTTCATTAGGAAGGTTTATGCATAATTGCATATTTGTGTCTAATATTATGTATTTTTTCTTGCATTTCTTGCATGGATGTAATTGTTTCATGGAAATAATGAAGATTGGTGCCATGCTCAACTTCTAAATCTTGGTCTCCTCCATAGGACTCATATTTTTCTTGGGTTTAGCCATCCCAAGAGCCTCAGAGCCCTTTTATATCATTTACTTTTCTTCCTTTCACTTCTTATTCACATGCATCTCTTGTTCTTGATTTTTTTTCTATTTCTGCATTCAGTATAAATGATTTCTTGGTTTATGATTGGATTAAATGGTTGAAGTAAGTTATTTTTCAATATCAAAAGCATCATTTCATCATTGGAACAACTTCTGAAGGTCATAGGAATCATTGAGTTACTTGGATTAGTTTGTTTATTCCCAAATCTAGATTTATGGAAGTCCTTTGTGGCAAATAAAAATAAAGTTCTATTATTTTTTAGAGCATGCTAACGAGCTTCAATCAAGTTGACCCCACTTGCATTAGAACAAAAAGACAGTTTAGTTAATAAAAGAAATTACTCCATTGCATTTTCACTTGATTAGGTTAGACATTTGATATATTTACTGGCTCATTAGTTCTCGAATTTCTAGATTTTAAACTAGTAATTTTATGCCATTTTTTAGCATGGGTTAACAAAGGTGTTTTTGAGTGATTCCATTTGGAATGGAGACCTAAGACACCCTAGTCAATAAAAAAAATTGTCCCATCCAATTTGGATTTGATTTGGTTGTTCATTTGGTGAATTATAACTCCCTATAGAAAATATGTTGTTTCTTGTAGTAAACTACAAGAAACCCTGTAGCAGCCTTCCAACATCTATATACTTGCTCATATTCACTCAAGAAGCTTGGCTATTATCACTTAGGCTTGAATCAAGACCCCTAGGCTCTAAATCAATTATTAGGGAAGACTAAAGATGCTTACGACTCTCCTCTTTACCCAAGCAAAACATTTCAGCGATTTGGGCTAATGGACAAATTTATGAAATAAATAATACAATGATGATTGCGACATCCAATGAACTCTGTTAATATATCTAAACTTTGAAATGTAATGGTTGGAATTTAGTTCATGATCTTTACTTTATGAAATTAGAATAGGTTTCTTTCCTTGTATTTTCTTTCTTGCAATAGGTTAAGGTTTCCATTTCGAGCATTTCATTTTCTGCAATTAGTTTAAGATTTGATTTCATTACATACACTCCATTACATCATGACACGAAATGAAGGACACATTTTATACTGCACATATAATGCCGATACCTCTTAAGTTTGTATGAAACCTAGGTTGATAGTTAACGTTGGTAGACTTGGGAGTTTCATCATTCTTGTTGCAATACTAAGGCTCATCATGGTGTCGTTTTCGGGGAGGTGTCAAAGTATGCATTGTTTTCTTCCATAGTCAATTCATTTCTTTTACATTTGGCATAAACAAAAAAATTGCATTATGCATCTTTCATTTCAAAAGTAGAAAATTCCATTGCATTAATGTTTTCATTCAATCATAAAAACAAAAACAAAAAATCTTCAACATCAAAACCCCCCATTTGGTCACGTGGTGTAGTAAGAGCCACACCACCATCCACTTTTGCAAGTAGAATAAGAAGAGATGGTAGAGAAGATAGAAGAAATCGATGGAGATGATGACAATCGAGAATATCCTATTGGATTCCCCATTCAAGATACTAATGTCAGTGTGCATATGAAGAACATCCCTCCATATTTTCTTCCCAACTTCCATGGTATGAGGTCAAAGGATTTGAAAACCTTTCTCTTTGAATTTGAAATTATTTGTAGATCTTATGGTTACTTGTTAAACACTCAAAAATTGATATTGTTTCCAGCAACATTGAAGGATAGAGCTCTTAAATGGTTCATGAGTTTAGGAACTAATTCAATAAGATCGTGGAATGATATGCACAATATATTTCTAGAAAAATATAAAGATCATGATATTAAATAATAAATATTTAAAATGAATAAAAAAGAAGATGAGAGCCTTGAGGATTTAATAGAGAGGTTCATGTACAATGTTAAGAGGGGAAAATTACATCATTTAGGATATGACACACTAAAAACCCTCTTACTTAAAACAATTAGAACAAGTTTAACTTCCTTTGACTAGAATTTTGACCAAGTTTAACTTGCATGACCTTGGTCGCCTTCAACTAGTTAATTGCAACTCACTCCTTCACTCATGCAATGTGGAAAAGCCAAATTAGGAAGGGTGGTGATTTCAGGGAATGGGGACAATAGTTAAAAGAAGAAATTTATGCAAAGGCGAAGTCACCATAGCACTCCAAGCCCTCCATCCACTTCATATCCACTATCTATCCATCATTCATCCATCCCATTTCATAAGAAAAAAATAATATATTTCAAGAACAAACCCTACACTCTGTCTCACCCATGTCTCACCCTAAAAATTTCTTGAAAAAACATATAGAGCACATCCTCTCCATTTTCACAAACCTACACTACTCCCTCTGAGTGTTGGCATCATCGTCCAAACCCTCTACATCATTTCTCATCACTCCCATATAGTTAGAAGTCCCCGAAAGAGAAGGAATGACTACTACAGGAAGACATAATGCTACTCAAAATAGAGAGACCTAATCAAAACAGGGAACTCCAAGGCCATTAGGCAATCATCTAGGCCATAAAAGAGAAAAAGAAGGCAACAAAAGGAAAGAGGGCATTCACCATCAAAATAGAACTCAAACTGCGTTGATGAAAAGAGGCTTTCCAAGAGGTCTCTAATCTCTTTCTAGCTTTTGTTCAAGGCCTAAAAGACATTATAGAAGAGGGAGAAAGGCATGGAAATCAAGTTGAGGGCCTACCCTACGCTCAGACTAGGGTTTCCTATAGTACTACAGGAACCGCTACAAGGTTTCCTGTAGTTTACTATAGGAAACATAGATTTACTATAGAATGTCCTAGTGCTCATCTAAAGTCATTTTGAAGGTTTCAGAGGTGTCCAAATGGTGGAAAAAGGTAGCAAGAGGTTGGAAAAGGATGTGAAATACCTGGCCAAAATGAAAATATTCAAGAACCCACCTTGAATAAGGGGAAGAAGGCAGGGTAAAGGTCTCAAGAAACACTATGAATTTTCTATGCACAAACAATTTTGGAAAATTGAGTGAAAATGGAATGAAAGGTTCAAGGGAGAGGATATGAATGAAATGGATCTACAAGCCAACATAGTTTACTTGCAAAGAGGAATGTAATGTTTTTTTTGCTTGAAAGAATGCTAAACAATCAGGAAAAGAACAACGACATTTTTGTGCTTGTCCTTGTAGAACTTACAACCAAGATTCTTACGATAAAGGATCGAGGAATGCATAAGAGAGAGGCCAATAGCACCATGAATGAGGCACAAGAGGTCACTAAGTTGCTCAAAGGATGAGAAACACTTTCAGCAGGGAGTATTATGGGCCTCTAAATTAAGCATAAATTAAGGCCCATGCCTCTAAATTAGACATAAATTAAGGCCATGCCTCTAAATTAGACATAAATTAAGGCCCATCTAACCATCCTTCATAACATTAAATATCTCTTTTTGTATTAGATAATTTATTTTTAAGTTTAATACGTTCATTAAGAAGGTTTATGGATAATTGCTTATTTGTGCCTAATATTATTTATTTTTGTGGAATATTGCAAGAAGAATATTGGGAAGATTATGAAGATTTGAAGGAGGAGATAATTCAAGGACTTTCTCCCTACTACAAGAGGATTAATATTAAACAATAAATCAACAAGATATTATGGAACTATAACACAGATTTTGGAGCTTCAATGATTGAGAAACTCTAGGAATGTGTTCTCTGCCATTTAATGCAGATTCCTAGTATTGGGAACCAGATCCACTAATAGGGGATTTTGGTGGGTAAATATTCTTCCTTTCATGGGGAATGATTCCTAATAATTTTTTATAAGTACCAAGTCAAATTTATCTCTAGAGGTTGATTTTTCTTAGTTTTCTTGTGGAAAGAACTCGTATTTTTGCAGCTCCACTTTCATTTTTTGCAGGCATGTAATTGTATTGATGGAAATAATGAAGATTGGTGCCATGTTTAGGTTCTAAATCTTGGTCTCCTCAATATGACTATGATTTTACTTCATCTTGGCCATCCCAGGAGCCTCAAAACCCGTTTGTATCATCTACATTTCTTCCTTTCACTTCTTATTCACATACATCTCTTGTTCTTTTCTTTTTTCTATTTCTGGATTTAGTATTAATGATTTCTTTTTTTAGGATTGGGTTAAATGGTTGAAGTAAGTTATTTTTTAGGATTAAAAGCATCATTTCATCATTGGAACAACTTTGGAAGGTCATAGTAATAATTGAGTTACCGGATTAGTTTGTTTATTCCCAAATCTAGATTTCTGGAAGTCCTTTGTGGCAAATAACAATAAATTTCTGCTATTTTTTAGAGCAAGCTAACGAGCTTCAATCGATTTGATTCCACTTGCATTATATCAAAAAAAACATTCTCATTTTGACTTGATTAAGTTAGGCATTTGATACATTTACTAGCTCAATAGTTCTCGAATTTCTAGATTTTAAACTAGTAATTTTCTGTCATTTTTTAGCATGGGTTAACAGATGTCTTTTTGAGTGAATCGTGTTCAAATGGAGACCTAAGACATCCTAGTTAATAAAAAAATTGTCCCATACAATTTGGATTTGATTTGGTTGGTCATTTGGTGAATTATAACTCCCTATATAAAATCTGTTGTTTCTTGTAGTAAACTACAGGAAACTCTCTAGCAGCCTTCCAACATGTATATACTTGCCCATATTCACTCAAGGATATTGGCTATTGTCCCTTAGGGTTGAATAAATACCCTTAGGCTCTAAATCAATTATTAGGGAAAACTAAAGGCCGCTTAGGACTTGCCTCTTTACCCATGCAAAACATTTCGGCAATTTGGGCTGAGAGACAAATTTATGAAATAGATAATACAATGATGCTTTGCACACCCAATGAACTCTATTAATGGATCTAAAATATTTGAAATGTAATGGTTGATATTTAGTTCATGATCTTTAATTTATGAAAATAGAATAGGTTTCTTTCCTTGTATTTTCTTTCTTGCAATAGGTTAAGGTTTCCATTTCGAGCATTTCATTTTATGCAATTACTTTAGGATTTGATTTCACTACATGCATTCTATTACATCATGACAACGAAGGAAAGACACATTGTGTGCTGCACATATAGTGTTGATACCTCTTAATTTTTTACAAACCCCGGGTTGATAATTAAGGTTGGTAGCCTTGGGAGTTTCATCATTTTTGTTGCAATACTGAGATTCATCACTCGGATACCATTATTTGTCTCCATCTCGGTCACCATTTACAGGGTCCATTCTTCATTTGTCAACGAGACATTTTTTCCTACAACACATTAATGGAGGATTTCAAATTTGGGAGAGTTGTCATTTGATTTTGAAATCATAAACTCCCTTTCCCACCTTTGTTGCACTATATTTTTGTTTGATGATGGGAAAGACCTTGTGAAGACTGCAAAAAATTAATCGACCAGTGAAGTCATTGACTTGCTCAACTGTTTGGCCTATACGAGTTGACGATTTCACTCATGGCACATTTATGTGGCAGCATGTGAAAATTCGAATTTTCTCCAGGGAGTGTGCTCCCTTAATATTCAAAATTGACCTTACACTTGTTCCTTCCCCTTTACGCCTGCCATTTCTTCTTTGCTTGTAGTTCCTTTTCAATTTTTGCTTGCAGAGCAAGAATTTTCGACTGAGATGTGGAAATGAAGCGACGGGAGTGACAAGAGCATTTTTTAGGCTAGGCGTAAAGGTAAAATGTTGTTGCCTTTCCCTTGTTACAATTTTTCTAACATATTTTCTCTAGTTACAAATTTTCTAATAAATCATGCTTGTGTTACAAACTTTCTAACAAATTTTCTCATTATTGTTACAAATTTTCAGGTTTCAGGTTAAAAAAATTACTGGGCTTGTTAGACTACGCCACGTCGATTTGTAGAGCATAGTATTGTCAAAATCTAGTGGGGAGAGTTAAATTGCTACTAGATTTTGTTACATTTCTCTTTTTTGTTAAAAAAAATCATGTTCTTGTCGTCGTAACACTAACTCAGTGAGTTGTTGCAACGATGACAAGTGAGTTGCCATAATGGTGATGTAGAAATTAATGTGTAAATTTAATACTGCTAAATAAATTTACTAAATCACAAGACTTGAAGCTACTCTATTGATTTGCGAAAATTAATTCACAATTTAGAACACAAATCATAGACATGTAAAAGGAAACATCACACATGCACATAGATTTATCTAGGTGAAAGAAACTACTCAAAACCTCTTACTATCTATATTGCATTAATCAAAGAATATAGATGAATTACATATGTTTGCTCAAGCCTAAGCACACTCTGCAAGGGTATAGTCTATCCCTCTGCTTGACTAACTGAATCTAGCCAATACTTAGCCAATTTTCAAGCCCTCCAAGCTCCTATTTCCTTGCGTTGTTTCCTTGGGAAATTGGCCCCAATTATTTCTGAATTTCCTACTATTGAATTGTGTAATTCCTTAGGGTCCTTCCTATGACTACATGCACCACCTGTACACATTGGAATATGTTATAACTGATAGTACATTGCCTTGGAATGTCCATCTCAACTGGGTAACTCAAATTCTATGCATGCAACAATTGTTTTGGGTTGATTAATCAGCTAAGTAAATAATCGCTGAGTGTGGTTGAAGTTCCACTTCCACAACTTGACCTCCACTACTTCTTTTGATAGTTAGAGCTAGTTAAACTGACAATAACTCAAATTAATTGAAATAGATTACTACAAATTAGCAATTAAACATACTAAATTGAACTCAAGCTTCCCCAACTCAAATTAACTAAGTTAATTGAGTGACAAGTGCCATGCTACCTTAGTTAACTACTTCCATAATTTCTGTTGAAATAGAATTCAAATTTTCTCTAGTTTGACCAAGGAAAAATCAAAATGAGAGTTTCTTGCAGCATTTTCAATACTCCCTCTTAGCAAGAAAGGGATTATCAACCATCCCTATCTTTCACCTGTGGAACTCAAACTTCCCTCCTGATAAGCGATTTTTTAAAATATCAGCATCTTGTTCCTCTGATGGAATGCATTGCAACAACATAATCCGCCTCTGTACACAATCTCATAGATGGTGATACCGGTTATCAATATGCTTGGATCAATCATGAAAAAAAGGTTTTCAAAGAGTTTGATACAACTCTAATTACACAATAAATCCCAATAGGATCCATCATCTGACCAAATAAGTGAACACGTATCTTTCTCATCCAGATTGCCTCACTTACTGCTTGAATTGCAACCATGTACTCTACTTCTACTGATTTGAGTGCCACTAATATCTGCTTCTTGTTGTACTAAGAAACCATTGTGGACCCAAAACTTAAAATTCCACCTGATGTACTCTTCTGGGATGATTGACTTCCCACCCAATCTACATATGTGAAGCCACACAACTTCACTCCCTCTGTCCATTTGTACCAAAGTCCAAACTAGGCAGTTCCTCTGAGGTACAATAGAACATGCTTAGATTCCCTCCAAAATAGTTTGGTTGGCCTAACCATAGCTTGGATCAACTGGTTGACTGCATAACACATGTCTAGTCATGTACTCACAAAATACATGAGTAAACCCACCAATTGCCGATAAATAATCGCATCCACTTCCTCACATGACTTGGCATCCTCTTTCCTCCAATTGGTCACTAGAGGAGTCTCCATGGGTTTGCACCTGTCCATGTAGAACCTCTAAAGTATCTTGTTGGCATAATTTCCTTAAGAGACAAAAAATTCCCCATCACCTTGCCATACTTCCAATCCAAGGAAATAGTGCATGAAACCCATGTCCTTCATCTCAAACTCTCTTGCAAGTTTCTCCTTGCAATATATGATCAGCTACTCATGACCAGTCAAGATAAACTCATCAACATATAAAAAAATAATTAACAATTTGTTGGTGCACTAAGATGTCTTATTAAAAGCAATCTTAATACCTACATTAATCATTAACCCAGGGAAAGTCTTTTTATTTCAAGAGTCAACATTGTATATGCAGTGAATTCAGAGGTCAATTCATAATGAAAGGAATTGGAATCGTTGCAATAACTAATGTCTTTCTCTAAGTTCAATCCAAACAATTCAGAAAGAAATCTGTAAAACACTTTCAATTATGCTTAATCTATTTTGCATGAAACTAAATCAGAATGCAAATAAAAAGAATCACTCTCAACAATCTAACTGGTATTGAAACTAATTCATTTAACATGAAGGAAAGCTACAACAATTGAGCAACAAATAACTATGTAAACATCTAATGGAAAGCAATCAACTATATCTTTGAAATCTATGATAATGTTACTTTATAATGAACAACAATCTAATGCTTAAATTAACACAACCAATTCAATAAAGAGTATCACGCATATGTAACACAACTAGATCTAGAATCTCATTTGAACAACAAACACAAACCAGAATCATCAATTATCACAATAATTGGAATAGTGCTAACTTTACAAATTAACAATAATAAATAGTTATAAGAATAAACATAAATAATTATAACACAATTGAAGCCCTAGATCTCCTATCGACTGGGCCCAAATTCTCCAGAAGTCCTCGCTATTAGATATTCAAAATATGTCTATGGATGAAACATAGTCTTCTTCATTAAAATAAATAACAGACGTACAACATCACCAGGATGAAAGTATTATATGTCCAAAAAGAATAGTTACAATCTGAGAATTCCTAACTAGTTGTTCAACTCTCCTCACGACTATATATAACTTTTGGAAAAATAAATGGATAGAAGTGAATCCTTAGGATCAGGGGATCTTGAGGATTTCATAGCCCTCAATCTAATTTCATCATAGAATAACATTGGTCCTCCTGGTCTTTTGCTATATTTTTCCTTTCCTCGCTGTTGTTGTTTTGTCAATTGAACAACAATCGTCCAATCCGCATCCCTGCATATAAAGATAGTGAAAGTTAGTTTTTCATGCCCAGATTTATCTCATTTGTTAATAATTCATTTTACCCAGCCTCTGCTATTGGTTCTTCTATTTTTATTCCGAAAACGAAGATAAACATGTGAAGACAAATGCTTAATTAAGCCATTACAAGGAGAAAACATACCTTTTCCTCGACCCAACATACTCCCCTGCTTACCTTTTTGCATGTCCTCATCCAATATGGTGGTTAAGATGTAGTTGATTTAAGGAATAAGCTAGATATACTTCCTCCTTATATATTCTAAAATCAGTTTTCTGTTTGAGCACTGCAAAATCCTAGTTCACTCGATGACCTGACAAGTTATAATCACTATAGTACCCGTCTGGAGGATACCAGATAATTGGAATTCTATATCAACACCCTATCTAGCCAGGGTCCATGCTTAGGACCATATTGTTGTATTTGTGTAAGTGAGTGGAGGCAACTTTGAAATTTCTAAACCCAAATGGCTCCCTATTCTTGACATTGTTGCTGGAGGCTTCCAATCTTTGTCTAGCTATAGACAAAGCTTATTCTTTGATTTCCTGAAAGTATTCCTTCCCTACCTGTATGATGTCTGTATGGAGTGGTCCTAATTGACCCACAACACTCGTTCATTTCATGAACTGTTTATGTTGGACAAAGAGGTGTAGGGGTTTTGTGGGTTCTCCCCTAACCCATAAGTATATACCATATTCTCTCTTTTGAAAAGTATTATGGGCTTTAATCCATTTAATCTGATTAGTGGCAAAGGAAAGGAAATAAAATCTTGAAATTGGATATCCCCTATGAAGGGGCCAGGTTTACTGTCTAAGTCATCCTCTAACAAAAAATTATGCATGTACAATTCACACAAAAGGTGTTGTACCTGTTCATTTTGTTTTTTGAAACACTTGACAAAGTCTGGGGTGGTCTTAATTTCCATTGACTTACTAGCATTAACAGCTTTAACCTTCAGTAAGAGGTATCCTTATAGCAGGAAGAGTTTATAGTTGGTGGCAGGATCTTAGCATGACAAGGCATTTGAGTAAAGAGAGAAAATAGTCTCCATTTGTTCTTTAGCCTTCTGCAGCTTGACCTGCGATTTTTAAACTTTCTTCTGTTCATCCTTGTAATTAGCGAAAGTCTCATCCTCTATGACATTGAGTGCCTCAAATTTCTTTCGTAATTCCTGGTGTACTCGTAGGGGCATTACTTCCTCTTTATGTCGAGCCAACTCCTGCTGAGTCTTGGCTAGTTCATTTTGCAATTTTCTAATGACCGCTTCCCTTACTAGAGGAATGTAGTCAAGTGTCTCCTCCATTGGGTCAATTTGAACAACAACCTCAGCTGCTTCTCAAGTCATACACCAATCATCTAGGGTGTTTTCTTCAATACCAGTTTGAACGTCAACTTCAAATGTTCCTTGGTTCATATGGCAGTCTTCCTATATATTCTCTACAAAATTGGTTTAGACAGTAGCATCAGTAGTGGGGAAGTCCGTTTGGGTTTCCCTTGGGCAAACACAAGGATTATCTATCTACATTTCACTATTTTCTAAAAGACATTGCTATGTTTGGGTTCTGTTTGAAAAAAAACCAAAAGGATCTCAGTCTGGGTTTCAATATCTTCCCTAGAGAAGTGTTTTGTTTGGGTCCCTATGGTCTCCAATTCTGTTTTCAATTTCCCAACCCTAACTGCTTCCTTCAACCACTCTCTCAACTACTTAATTTTTTATAACTTGTTGGAGAACTTGTTGTTGATGCTCGATGTGATCTTTCACTGCTTGAACCTTTTTCTTCCTGATATGTCCTTCTACCTCTAGAGTTTGAGGAGTGATAATTTCTTCCAATCCTTTACAAGATATGGTCAGATTCATTTCTTGATGCTCGATGTGATCTTTCACTTCTTGAACATTTGTATTCTTGATATGTCCTTCTATCTTGATAGTTTGAGGAGTGGTAATTTTGACCAATGAAATACAAGATATGGTTTGATTCATTTCTTCTTTCTTGATGTGTTCTTTCACTTCTTGCACCTTTTTCTTCTTGATATGTCCTTCTATCTTGAGAGTTTGAGGAGTGGTAATTCTTGCCAATGCCTTAGAAGATATGGTCTGATTCATTTTTTCTTTCTCTGGGGTGGGGTCCTGGCATATATCCTCTTCTTTTGATGTTTCTTGATCCTTTTCTTCCTTCTCTTCATATTCTATGTAAAATAATTTCTTCTTAGCACACTTATGAACTTTAGTGCATTTGCTATCACAATTGTAACAAAGCCATTTTTCTCTTTTTTCTTCCAATTGTTGTGGTGTCACCCTTGTAGGTTGTGGAAGGCTAGGAGAAACAACACTTCCATAATTTTTCTTTCCACTATTTCAAAAATCCCTTTTACTCTTTCCAATTGTTGTGGTGTTGCTCTAAAGAAGGCGTTGCTCTTAGTATCATCATAATGTGCTATCATTTCCTCCGTAAAATTGACCACGTAACAAGTTGTTTATGAGAGCCAAGCCCTTCATACCATAAAAATTGATCCGGTTCTAAATATGAAGATGCAATACATACCTTTTGTAACAATGGTACACCATGTAGATCAAAATATTACTCTATCTGAAGTATCCAATTTACTGGATCCTTGCCATCAAACTTCCTCATCTTGCTTTTTCTTGATTTTAGGAGCTTGATCTTGAAATGACTATAACTCTGTACTTTTAGATCTTTAAGTTCTAAAATTGCAATCTATAGTAGCCCTCTGTGTCCTCTTTCCAATGCCACTAGTCTGATCGAAATTGGATTCTCCACGGAAGAGTTATGTGAAATCTCCCACAGTGCCCTGATTATAGACTAGTTCAGAAGAGTGAACTTGTACGACGTGCCACGAGTCACTGTTTCGACCTTTGGCTCTGAAAAATATATACAAGAAACCACATTCCATCCTCTTTCTGTACCTTCTTACGAAATTTCAATCTGATGCTCAGAGAGAAAGTTATGACGATTTTCCCCAGGTCACCTATTTGGAATGTAATTAAGGAGTCTGCAAAAAGACCAACTTTCTCAGATCATATCTCCGCAAATATAGTGCGAAAAGCTCTTAAATTTGGACCCAATATTCAACGCGGTCTCTTCTCAAATGGGTTTTTTTTTAGCTTTTGAAACGTTGCAGAAAAAACGTTATAGCGAAAATGCCATGATGACCTGTTTGGAGTAGTGAAACCTTAGAATCCAAAGCTCTGATACCAAATGTTATGAAACCAGCTCACAAAAAGATAGAAAAGATAGATCAGCGCCTTAGAATTCAGCCTCTTCAAGGGGCCAACCTCCTTTACATTACATAAATGAACAATTCTTGGATGATACAAATGAAAATACCTCCTTTCTATATATAAGAGTCTAAGGGGTCAAAACATAATCAGAGCCAACATAACAATAATAATGTAAGGGCACAATAATAACAATAGTGGGCTTCTATGGGGAACAATAGTAACAATATGGGCACTACATGGGTACATCAATATAATAAGTGGGTTGTACTAAAAACAATAAGGGGTTACACTAGTTGTATAGGGGCCTAACAAATTATCATTTTCAGGGTCTTCACCCTCAAGAGTTTCTTCTATAGGGTTTCCCTTTGCTGGGGATTCTAGTGGATCAGTAGCTTCTGCTTGATTTCCCTCCCCGATGGTTTCCTCTACATGCAATTCTACTTCAAGGGGCTTCTCCATTGAAGGAACTGGTTCCCTCTGTCCTTCCAAATTATCAGTAAATGACAGGGTTTTAGCATGACTAGGACTACCAGCAGGGGCAGACTGGTTGGGGGCATAAGTTTTCCCTTCATAATTTTTGGATAGCTCCCTTCCTTCACAAAATGTCCCATATTTTCCAATACTCGGGCAACCTCTTCCTCATAGTCTTTCAAAGAGTCATCTTGCAGACTTGGAGGGGGCATGTGAGATGGCCCTTCCTCTTCTATTTGAATTGGGGTGTGTCTTTATCCTCGCAGAGCGTCTTCGCTTTATTGGGCCCGAGGCCAAAGAAGTATTTTTTCTTTTCTATGTCCTTTTTGGACCTGTCACTCTTGCCTCCTGTTGTTCAGTCGTTGGGTTTTCTATAGGTGGGGTCAAAGTAGGATTTACAAGGTTATCCCAGGTTAGCTACTGCTAGGCCAGTCCATGAATGATGATTAATTTGATTAGCCCATGATGGCTGATGACTATATGTGGGTCCTTTGCCTTTCTGACCTGACGAGAAATGCCATGCAATACATAATTTAAATAAAATGGCAAGTTAACTGTAATTTTCTATTTCAAAATAGCTAACAACTTAAGTTGATGAGGTTTTACCATGTCCTGTCATTCGTCGCATGTGATATACTTCTGCACAATGGCTGCCAATTCATGCCATGGTTGTCTTAAAGCTGTAGGGTGAACCCCTTTTCCTTTTCGCACCAATTGCTCATCTGGGTCCTGAAATACTATGACTGCATCATGCAGAAGAACATGTTTGTCCATCCATCTCGTTCCTTCAACTGGAAGTCCAGAGACTTTAGCTATGACTACCTTAGAGACCGTTATGTTCCTGTCTTTCACCATGGTGCGACCATTCTGTAAATTCTGCAGAAATTCTATCATTTCCTCATGAAATCCCTATAATTTGGTCAAATATTGTAGCCAGCCAGCGTGCTCAAGAATCGCATGAGCCTAGTTTGATACCCTGAGCACTGTGGGTTCACTTCGAATGGATTTTCCTCCCATGGTTGTTGTTTCTCAGTAGCTGGTTCACTTGCAATTTTGCATGCACTCCTCTCACACTTTCACAATTTGGAACAACAACATAGAACGTTAAAGCTATTGATAGAGTAATGATGTTGTTTTGAAAGTTAATATCAAAGGCAATTATGTTATTTGTCTCATCAAAAATATTTGGTGCATGATCATAATCAATTCGCGTGCTATCCATAATGGTTGCCTTCCCCCTTCCAATCAGAATATGGTTTGATAATTATTACACAAACGCAGTCATCATGCAGTCCTTTAACCAGAAATCAGTGTAATATCATCACACAAGCTATCCATAAATTGTCACACATGTTGTTCATATGCAGACCATCCCCCCTCCAATCAAAAAAGGGCATCCACGCTCACCGAGCATGGGAAAAAGGGAGAAAGCGTGGGTAAATCATAAATGTAGGCGACCAATTAATAAAAGCGGCGTAAAATATGATGAAGGCAATCCAAGCAGTACACGTCAAAATATTTGAAATGCCCGTAAAATAAAATAGAGATTTAGATCATTATGTAAATAGATGTTTACCTTAGGTGGAAAAGTGACAAACACATGACCAGTGATAAATATTAATGACTGTCGGTAAAGTGATTGGACAATAATGATATAATGCATATAAGATATAGGTTACCATGCATGTTGTCTAATTGAATTAGAAATGCTATTCAAATGGAAAATTCTCCTTTAGAAACGAATCCATAGGTGGTAATAGGATAAATAGTATTTGGCAGTGTAACATAGTACTTCAATACCATAAGCAGAGCCACTGCTACCAGCAAGCATTTCATAGCCTCGACAGGGTTGCTTTTTAAGAAAAAAATGAACCAGAGTCCTCCTTTTAGTATTTAGATGATTTTCCTTTTCTTGCTATAAAGAGACTGCTATGCTGGCATGGTAACTAGATAATCATAGTTTCATTCACCAGGATATAAAAAATTGATTAGGTTGGCTTGTGTTGATACCCCTTGTCCTTCTTACAGTTTTAATTATCAAGAAGACCATTACCTTGGTGCGGTGGCCATAATGGAATGTCACCTGTTACATCATCATGATCATGTTATGCTGGCTCGTACTGAGACCCCCTATCCTCTTTAAGACAATGTTTGTTGCATTTTCATATTTTCATATTTTCATGATTTTATTATAAAGAGAGGGAGGCTCATTTACTCCTTAAGGGTCAGGGATGACGTAAGAAGTAAAAAAAAATGCCAATGAAAGTTATGCTTTTACCCCTATATCATCATTTCAAAGGGATTTATCCATTCGGAACTGTGAAAGATAAAACAGCATGGTATTAAGATAACAAATCATTTTATGTGTCCATGTAGGAATTTACAGGGTAAGTTCCTCAGACAGAACACCAAAAGGACACCGCTCACAAACAGATCACAGATCAGTACACCAGTATTTTGACGTGGTTAAAACCCTCAGAGAGGGAAACAATCCACGGCCTGCGCCAACGTGACTACTACAGGCAATTTATTAATAAAAGAATGAAAATTTACATAAGCTTCTCTCATGCACGGTGAACCTACAAATGAACCTCCATGCGCTTTAAATAGAATTCATGGACCAATCGGGTGTCAAGCACGGATCAAGTGTCGGTAATACCGAGGAGAGAATGAACCGTCGGATCACTACATATCGTGACCGTCGGATTGTAAGTTACAAAATGTACAACAGTAAAGAAACACACTTTACCTAAACTCTATACTAGACCAAGTTGAACTTAACTATTTCCTATGTGTCGGAATATCCTAACATCCCCCCTTAAGAACAACTTGGGATAGGATTGAAGGATTTACAAATATGACACAATAGGAGAAGGAAGGAGGCACTAGAGCCTATCCCCCCTTAGTGACAACTTCCTGAATTCCAACCATAAATCGAAGTTTAGTGAACTTCGCCTCTGTGAGAGCCTTTGTGAAGATGTCTGCAACTTGATCATCTGTTGAACAATATTGCACTTCAAGAACATGGTCATGAATGAGCTTTCTGATGAAGTGCATGTGTAGTTCAATGAGTTTGTTGCGCTGATGCTGAATTGGATCTTTGCAAAGCTAAATGGCACTTTGATTATCACACCAAAGTGTAGTTGGATGCTGCTGCTGAAAACCAAACTCTGATAGGATCCGATGAAGCCACAAGGCTTCCTTACTAGCCTCTACGGCACCACGATACTCTGCTTCTGCTAAAGAAAGAGAAATGGCAGCTTGTTTCTTGCAAGCCCATGTAATAGGTCCTGAACCAAGAGTGAACACATAACCAGCAGTAGACTTCCGATCATCACGGTCACCAGCCCAATCGGAATCAGTGAAACCAACCAATAGAGGAGATGCTGCAGCACTGTAATGAATGCCAAACTGAACTGTACCTCGAACATAACGAAGTATTCATTTAACTGCTTTCCAATGACTTTCACGTGGGGTTTGCATGAACCGAGCAACAAAGCCAACAGCAAAGGAAAGATCAGGACGAGTATGGGTTAAATACAAAAGTTTTCCAACAAGTTGACGGTATAAGGTAGCATCAACTTCAGGGGAAGTACAATTGACTGAAAGTTTGACTCCAGACTGAAAGGGAGAAGGAGCTGGCTTACAATCTTCCATGTGAAAAAAGCGTAAAAGAATCATAGGCATACTTGGATTGGGAGAGGAAAATACCTCCTTGGACGCAAAGACTGAAGACCGAGAAAATAATGTAAGTGTCTAAGTCTGTCATTTCAAATTCTTTTTAAGGCTGGACTTCACATGGTTAATAAGGTTGGGATCACTACCAGTGAGGATAAGACCATCAACATAAAGAACAAGAATGATAAGAGACTTGCTCTCTTTCTTGGTGTAGACAGTATTATCAGAATGACACCTAGAAAAGCCAGATTCTAAAAGAAAACTATCCATTTTGGCATACCAAGCCCGAGGAGCTTACTTGAGACCATAAAGGGATTTATTAAGACGACATACAAGGCTGGAGTCTGTTTGTATAAACCCAATAGGTTGTTCCATGTAGATTTCTTCATGCAAGTCCCCATGCAAGAAGGCGGATTTAACATTCATCTTATGGACTTCCCATTTGAAAGAGGCAGCAAGGGAAAGAACAAGGTGGACATAGTTCATTTTGGAAACGGGGGAAAAGGTTTCAGTATAATCAATTCCTTCAACTTGTGAAAATCCCTTAGCAACAAGTCGAGATTTATGTTTATCAACTTTCCCATCTGGCCCATACTTGGTTCTGTAAACCCATTTGCATCTAACAAGTTTGCGCCCCTTTGGTAGAGGAACAAGATCCCATGTATCGTTTGCCAATAATGAACGATATTATTCATTCATATCTGTGTCCCAATGTGGATGGCCTGAAGCTTCTGCAAAGGTGTCAGGATCATAATTTGCTGACACTTGAGCCAGTAAAGAAGAGGCTCTTTCAAACTGAGAACGGGTACGGCGCTGATCTGTAGGATCACCGGCAAGATCACCTGCTGCTTCTCGAGTAGCTTGGACCCATTTTGGAAGTGAAGGAGCTGAAGGAGCTGAAGAATGATCCTGAGAAGGTGGGGGAGGATTGTCATCCTCACTTTCATCATCTGAAGAAGAAATATGTTCAAAGGTAGAAGAGATAGAGAGAGGTGGCACATGCGGCGAACAAGACTCGTAGGCCGATTTATTTTCATCAAACTTTACATCTCTTCTAATTATAACATTTTTGGACTTAAATGGAATAAGTCTATATGCTTTGACATCTTCAGAATATCCAACAAAGATACATTTT
>APFE030520839.1:0-37077 GCA_000404065.3 Pinus taeda | reverse complement strand
TTGATGACCCAAAGTTGTGAAACTTATACAACCTTGTAGAATCATCAGCAATGCCAGTAGCTAAAATTTGTTTAGGATCTCTTAGGTCCTTAATTACAACATCGTGAGGTTAAAATTCAACGATTTTACCTTCACCTGAATGAGTTATCTGATATACAGATAGAAGGTTGCAGGATAAGGTTGGAACACATAATACATCATTAAATTGACCATTGTATATATGAACAGTTCCAGTCCCTACAACACTAAGAGATCTATCATCACCAACATATATATTTTTTGGTGTTACAATCATTTAAAGAAGAAAACATGGCTTTGTTTTTTGGCCATGTGATAAGAAGCTCCAGAATCAATGAACCACTCATAAGAATGAGAAGAAGAAGATACATTTAGTACATATCCAGACCGAGATGCTTGACAACCACATGTAGAAAGTGCCATTCCTGAAGATGAATTTGAAGAGTGCTCCAAATTGATGTTATGATTCTTCATTGCTGCTTCCAAGGTTTCCATCTTCTTAAAGCATTTAGATTCTAAGTGGCCATCTCGATTACAAAAGTTGCAATGTCTATCAGTCTTCTTGCCTTTGTTTTTATTTGCCTTATCATTCTGGTGAAATGATTTTTCATTTGAGGCTGAAATTGCTTAGGACCCTTGTTTGGTTTAGGACCATTCTTTTTAGGATATGACTTCTTAGGATTCTTTGAGTTTGGTTGCTGCTGGGCGATTAACGGTTTCTTGGAAGAGTTTCCAAGATTAAGAAGACCAAGGTCTAAGATTTTTTCTTGTTCTCCTATCAAAAAATCACAAAAAGCATCAAAGGAAAGGGGCTTGTAGTCATGTCCTTGAGAAATGAAGGCTTCTCTTGTAGAATGGAAGGTGGAAACAAACACAGAGTAGGCTGGTCCCAACTTCGAAAGAATGCAATAGATAAGGGCACTATCTTGTTTCTTAACTTTAACACCTTCCAAGAGAAGTCTAATGGTCTTGAACTTGGATAAGAAATCTTCAATGCAAGAAAAATCATTGGGGTTTAATGTAAGCAACTCATTTTCAAGCTGATGGGTTCTAAGTTCATTTTTTATTCCAAAAACTTTAGTAAGCTGCTCCATTGCTTTATCAGAAGTATCAAGTTCAGCAATATGGAATCTAAGATCGAGAGAGATAGACATCCCTATCAACCCATGTGCTTGATCTTGCCTATTTTCCCATTTGGCTGCTTTATCTTCATCTTTTGGCTTGGTTTCTTGGCCTGTGGCGATTCGGTAGAGACCTTTACTTCTAAGTAAATCCACAATGTAGGACCACCATTGGAAGTAGTTGGTGCTGTCAAGGATAACTTGGCATGAACTTTCCATTTTTTTACAGAAACTGAAGCTAGATATGCTGAAACTAAGGGTTCCAATGGAAAGAGATCGAAAAATTAGGCTGGTTAAAAAAAAAAATGGTTCTGAAAACGGCTTCCGGATGAAGAAGTTATGACCTTTTTAAAAAAAGTTGATGAAGGCGCCGGCAAAGTGCGGGAATGTGCGAAAATGAAAAAAAACGCTCCTTTTTCAACAAAAAGGAGATTTGAACCCAAGACCTCTACTCTCTTAAATTAGCTTTGAACCAAGTGAGCTATACAAAAAGATAGATAGAGAGAGAGAGAGAGAGAGAGAGGGGGGGGGCTTTGTTTTCTTTTAGTCACGGATGCTTTGGATTGTGTGCTTGCTTGAGAAAGCTCTTTTTCTCCCTACAAAACAAAAACACAAAACCCAACATGAACATGCAAAAAAACAAGCCTTACGACTTAAAGTTAGCTTTACCCGGAAACTAAATATTTTCCTCAATGTTTCTGATTTTCCGAGATCACACTAAGGTGAAGGGAAAAGAGCATACGCATGAGAAAAATCCTTCCTTTCTGTCTGATTTGCCCAGATCGCACAGAGTCGCAGGCCAAAGAGCATACGCAGAAATGAAAGGTATAGATCCTGTTAAAAAAAATTTAAATAAACCGAAACCGAAATAAGCAGAGAGAAAATAACAGTAAACTGCAAATAAAGACTGTATACCTCCAGATCTTAAAAATGACGCAGATAGGGCTACCGGAAACCTTTTCGCGTGAAACGAAGGGGTTCCTCACCGGAACAGATGCTCCGAACACAACAGAGCAGTCCTCTCGGCCCGAAAGCAGTCAGAAACAACAGATCTAGGAGATGGCAGTCGCATGCAGTTCTACCGGCTTCAGATTTGGATCACCAACGGACGCGGCCCTCAAATAGCTCTGATACCATGTAGGAATTTACAGGGTAAGTTCCTCAGACAGAACACCAAAAGGACACCGCTCACAAACAGATCACAGATCAATACACCAGTATTTTGACGTGGTTAAAACCCTCAGAGAGGGAAACAGTCCACGGCCTGCGCCAACGTGCCTACTACAGGCAATTTATTAATAAAAGAATGAAAATTTACATAAGCTGCTCTCATGCACGGTGAACCTACAAATGACCCTCCATGCGCTTTAAATAGAATTCATGGACCAATCGGGTGTCAAGCCACGGATCAAGTGTCGGTAATACCGAGGAGAGAATGAACCATCGAATCAGTACATATCGTGACCGTCGGATTGTAAGTTACAAATGTAAATAGTAAAGAAACACACTTTACCTAACTCTATACTAGACCAAGTTATACTTAACTATTCCTACGTGTCGGAATATCCTAATAGTCCAAAGGGAAGATATTCAACCAGTCATTATAGAGATGCACCATGTCAGGTTTGGAATAAAGATGACCATCAAAATGTTTCATAAGTCATAATGGTATTAATATTACTACTTTTTCTTTATTTTAGGTACAAATTCTAAATCCAACCAGATGGTTTTTATTCAAAACATAGAAGAGAAAGAAAATGGAAAAAAGAATGACCAACGATGAAACAACAAAAAGAAATCACAACTATTCATTCTACAAAACAACGGTTGTTCAATTGATTGAACAACAACTATTTAACTGATTGAACAATAAACGCACAAAAAGGAATCAGTGTTGTTCAATTGATTTAACAACAATCGTTCAATCAATTGAACAACAAACAAACAAAAGAAATATTAGGGCTGTTCAATTGATTGAACAACAATTGTTCAATCGATTGAACATCAAAAATACGAAAAATAAATCGGTGTTGTTCAATTGATTGAACAACAATTGTTCAATCAATTGAATAGCAAAACACAAAAAAGGAATCAATGTTGTTCAATGGATTGAACAACAATCATTCAATCAATTGAACAACAATTGCTAAACACACCCGAAAACAAGAGAAATCCTCATATTTACATGGTGATTGCCTAACTAAATTGCAACCGGCCGTAAGATACATTATTATGAGAGCAAAGTTGTCGGGTAATCACTCCCTGCAGCTAAAATTTGCTTAGTGGGGTCATCACGTACCTGTTGACAAAAAGACTCTTTAGTGAGTGGTTTGTGATAAAGACGCACCTAATGTCCATTCACCTTGAAAGAATGGCTAGACTTGTCAATGGTAGTCAGAGTGAGAGTACCATTGTTATGTACCTCTTGAATTTCATAAGGGCCAAGCCACCTTATCTATAACTTGCCCGGAAAGTCTTGGAATCTGGAGGCATAGAGGAGTGCCCAATCTCCTTTTTGAAACGTATTCTTTTTAATAAGATTGTCGTGCCACTTTGCCCTTCGCTGCTAAACATTGCAGTGCATTGTAGAGCAAGTAGTCGAGCCTCGTCCAATTCATTTATTTGTTGAATTCGTTTGGTTTGGGCCTCTGTTAGATCTAATCCCACTTCCTCAGCTATTTTGAGAGTCTTTATTTCAATTTCAATAGGAAAGATAGGTTCTTTACCAAATACAAGTTGATATGGAGAATATCCAGTAGTATTTCGCCAAGTTGTGTGATAGGCCCACAAGGCCTCTGGTAGTCTAGCAGCCCAGTCCCGCCGATGTGTTGAGTCTGTCTTGGTCAGAATTTCTTCGATGAACTTATTGGTGTTTTCAACCTACCTATTCGCCTGCGGGTGATATGGGGAAGTGACTCTATGTGTAATATGGTGGTTCCTTCGAGTGGCTGTAATATTGTGTCCTACAAATTTCCCTCCTCCATCTATTATCACTTCCTGAGGTAAACCATAACACACAAATAATCCAAAACGGAAATTAATTACAACTTCTTCTATAGGTCTTGGAAAATCTATTGTTTCCACCCACTTCATTACATAGTTTGTGGTAACCAGTATTGATCTAATAATCACCCTATGAGTGACATCAGTTGAAGTTTTATTAAACAAAAGGTATTACAAACTCATGCTGGTGTGTGTTCTGTGTTATTTAAGCAACGGATCGATCAGATTGCCAATACACAGAAATTTAAACGGAATGACAACAGAGAAATACAGTAAGCAACCATAAAGACACAAGCAATTTTTAATAAGGAGTTCACCCTATTCTCCAGGGCTACGTCTCTAGTCCAGCTTTCAATGGTGGCCTTGTTTTATTGTCTTTAAACAGAGAATTACAATACAAGGACTCAATGTGAGTTCTCCTTAAGCAGGTTTTGCTTGGCAGGGTGGTTCCTTGGATTCCCCAAGCCACTGGAGTACACAGTATCTTTTTCCCACCAGCTTTGTGACCTTCTAGTCTACAGTGGTAAGAGCCCAATGTGGTGCTCAGCCCGGACAAGTCCCTCTATGGGGTGGCTCAAATCTCTCAAGCTCGGTGGTGCTCGATGCTGCCGCTGCGTCAGCTCGGCCCTCTATATCTTCCTGCTTTTCTCTTTCCTTACTTCCTTCTTCTCTGTGTATTTCGTCCTCCTCTCTAGATTCTGGTCTTTCCTTAATCTCTTGGACCTCACTCCGACTTGACTTGACTGTGTATTTTGTCTCCATTCATGGCTTTTAGCCATTTGTTTCCGTGCTTGTTCGGTTCCTCTTCTGCCTCTGTCAATTCGCCTTCTGTAGTTGTGCTTGGAGTTCCCTATTTGGTATCAACATGAACGCTCAGGGAGTGGCCACGTGTCCTCATCGAAACAACGCTAGCCTTCTCGTCGATTCGTTTCTTCAGTTACGTCATGGATACATTCTTCCTCCACCGTGGTGATCAAACGGATTCCAAATCCCTTTAGAATGCAGCTTAATTCCCTGTCGATTCCGCTTCCTCCATCGGGCGCAATCTCAGCCGTCCGATCTAGGCTCCTCTAGATCCAACATCATATGCACATCCCACGTTGTTGACTTGCTCGACTGATAGTGCACGATCAACGGCAGTTTTCGCTCACCTTCGCCACTATGCATCGATCGTTGAGTGGGATCACTCCGCTCTCCTCTAAAACCGTTTACTGTTTTGAGGGTGCCCCGATCAATACCGCCAGTTTTCCAAAGCGCAGGTCCCGCCTTCATACGTTAGCACTTTTCATTTCTCCGCCCGCGGTTCTCTGGCTCCCAACGCGACCAAGTGCTTAAGGCTCCTCCATTTTGCCCCTATTCACCCAGTGATGCATCGAAAATCACCTCGTTTTCCTGATCCGAGGCTCCCAGGGGCTACTTTGACCTCCTGCGCAGTCTTCATGGGCCTCGGTCAACGCGCTTTGACCGAGGTCCTCGTCATTCCACGCTGGCTGCCATTGCCACTGGTTCAGGGTGTTTTTTATGCTGTTTTGGATTCTTTACAGATTTGTTTTGTCCCGATACAGTCATGGTTCTTTGACAGTCTTTTATGGATCTAATTCGAATCAAGTATGTAGGCCTTTTGGTTTGATGGCAGATGAAATGGGCCAACAAAATCTAGTGCCCATCATTCAAAAGGTTCTATTACAAATTGGGTTTGCAGCAAAATTTCATCAGATTGACCATGCTGACCCATCCTTTAGTAGCTATCACAAGCTTGGACATATTTCCTAGCATCTTTAAAAATAGTGGGCCAATAATAGCCCATCTGTAGTACCTTATGCCTTTTCCTACGATCTACGAAGAGTCCTTTGCAAGGCTCATCATGGCAAGCCTTCAGGATGTCGTAAATGTCATCATCATGAATGCATTTTCATATACACATATCATACCCTGTATGAAAAAGGTATCCGCCAATCCAATAAAATTAGGCGCTGTGTTGGACAATCTGTTTCCTTTCCCACACTGTCCTGTGCCTAGGCAAATTTCTACTACCATATAGCTTTCTACATCTGCATACAATGGAATTTTGACTTCTACAACAAACAAATGTTCGTCTGGAAACTAGTCGTCCACTTCCAATGGATCATTTATTTTTGGAACTCGAGACAAAAAATCAACGACTGGGTTTTCCTTCCCCGGATAATCTTTAATGGTGATATCAAACTCCTGCAAAAGTAACAACCAATGAGTCAATTGACCATTTGTAATAGGTTTGTTAGCTACGTATCTAATGGCAGAATGATCAATATACAGAAAAAAAATAAAAAATAAAATAAAAATAAAAATAAAAATAAAAAATAAAATAAAAAATAAAAAATAAAAATAAAATAAAAATAAAAATAAAAATAAATAAATAAATAAAATAAATAAAAAATAAAATAAATAAATAAATAAAATAAAATAAATAAATAAAAAAAAAAAATAAAAAAAAAAAAAAAAAAAAAAAAAAAAAAAAAAAAAAAAAAAAAAAAAAAAAAATAAATAAATAAATAATAAATAAATAAATAAATAAATAATAAATAAATAAATAAATAAATAAATAAAAAATAAAAAAAATAAAAAATAAAATAAAAAATAAAAAAATAAAAAAATTGATAGCCAGTTATATAATGTCTAAATTTTTTTATGGCATAAATGACAACTAAGAATTCCTTTTATGTTACTGTATAATTAAGTTCAACAGTAAGAGTTTTGCTGATATAATTTATAGCATAAGGTTTTTTGTCCTCCTCTTGGCTGAGGACAACGCCTATTGCTGCATCTGACGTGTTCGTAGAGATGTGAAAGGGAAACTCCCAGTTAGGTCCATGTAATACTCGTGTTGTCGAAACTAATTTCTTTAAATCTGTAAAAGCTGTGTCACTTTTGTCAAACCATTTAAAGTCAACATTTCCTGTTAAAGCATATAAAGGTGCAATGATTTGTGAATTTTTTTTGATAAACCTGCGATAATACCCACATATCCAAGGAAGCTATGTACCTCCATCTGAGTACATGGTGTAGATAGTAGGAGAATTACCTGTATCTTTGCTCGATCTACCTGTATCCCAGTTGCAGAAATGTAATGTCCCAAGATTACGCCTTTTGTCATCATCATGTGACACTTGACATTGCTTAAATATAGCATGGTAGCGATGCATCGTTCCAAAACCTTCTCTAATGTTTGTAGCGCTTGATCAAAGTCATCCCCATATGGGGTAAAGTCATCCATGTAAACTTCAAGTCCTTCATTTATCATATCAGTAAAAATGCTGAGTATGGCTCTTTGAAACGTAGTTGGGGCATTGAATAAGCCAAATGGTAACACTCTGTAAGTGAATGCACCCCATGGACAGGTAAATGTTGTTTTGTTTTGGACTTCAGTGGCGATTTGAATATGATTGTAGTCACTGAAGCCGTCTAAAAAAGAAAAGAACAACTTCCTTTCCAGAGTATCAAGGACTTGATCAATAAATGGAAGAGGGAAGCGATCTTTTTGTGTAGCCTTTTTCAATACCTGATAATCCACACATATACGCCACTTCCCATTTTTCTTGGGGAAAACTACCAATGGAGAGACCCACTTGCTATCCGAAATGGGATAAATGAAATTCACACCCAACAACTTTTATATCTCTTCTTTTGCAATATCCTTGAGATGCGGATTCAATCTCTGCTGAGGATGCCAGATAGGACGAGCATCCTTTTTGTGTAGATATGATGTGCACATAACTATGTGTCTACGCCCTTCACGTCAAGATAGTCCTAGGAAAAAGCCCCTTTATATTTTTGCAGCACTAGAATGAGCTTTTGCTGTTGGTCACTATCTAGGCTATCATTAATGTTTAAAACCTTTCCTGGTTCAATTTCAACAGGCTTGCTGTTATGAACAACAATTGTCTGGATATGTTGATCATCAATATCTTTCAAAGGGTCTTTCGAGGCTTCATTGTCAAGAATTTATTTTAACATTTGACATTTGACATTATTCATATTAGTTGGCTGATTGATAAAGTTGTTGATAACATCATCTTCAGTCTGATTCTTGAATTCAAGTGCCTCTGCTACTGTAAGTGGTGAACAAATGATTTCTTCCAGGTATGCGGGTGGTTGTTTATGTATTTTTACAATGAGCAAACTTGGTTTGGCAAGAGGATATAAAAAAAATATTTTTTATAGCATCCCTCTTAGAAATGGTCATGCTGCCCTCTCAACAACCTATATAAGCATCAACCGTTTCCAGCCAACGTCGGCCCAAAATCAGAGAGTGCCCATCCTATCATCTCTTTGGGTTTATAATGAGAAAATATACTGGATACTCCCATGAATCAACAGAGACCGTAATATCCTGTAAAGTTCCCTCTGGTCTTACCACTGAACGATCAACAAGTTCTAGCAGGGTGGTGGTAGGTCCCAACGCTGTAATACCAAGTGTTTTACAAGTTTCCGTTGTCAAGATGTTAATGGCTGCCCCAAATCAACTAGTGTGTTTGGAAAGGAGCGACCATATATTTGAACTGTAACTATGTGATTCCCAGGATCTTCATACTTTACCAGAGTTTCCCATCCCAAAAGAAAATCAGACAAGGTCCCTACAACATGAATAGTGGGTGAATCTTTTCCTCACTGGCTTCTTCACAAATAGCTCTTTAATTGTTTTAACATAAATAGGAATATCTTGGATGGCTTGGAGGAGAGGAATTTTAATACAAAGATTTTTCAGTTCCTGTACAAGATCAAAG
The DNA here is from genome assembly GCA_000404065.3 of Pinus taeda. Lineage (NCBI taxonomy): Eukaryota > Viridiplantae > Streptophyta > Pinopsida > Pinales > Pinaceae > Pinus > Pinus taeda. The sequence continues at coordinate 28,172 of APFE030520839.1, read as the reverse complement.
TCTAGATAAACAATTGGTTTAGGTATTGTTAATCTTTCAGGGAATGAGAGAGAAGTAACTATGAGTTTTACAAGGCCTTTATGTTCATCTGTATCTTCCCCTTGTTCTATTTCTGTGTCAATCACAGTCAATGGTGTATGTATAAGTGGGGTTTCTAACTCAATTGATGGTTGGTCTTTGTCTTCCTCAAGAGTGATGATGTGTCTTGACCTCAACAATCTAAGTTCATTACATTCTTTTTGTTCAATATCATAGTTTGAGCTTTCGACAATTTGCACCAGCTGAACTGGTCTGTTATTGGGATTTGGATTCAGTTGGGATGGTAATTAAGGACGTAGAAGGGGCTGAGGATTTTTCTGTAATGGATATGGGGCTGATAATGTAGGGTGAGCTTGAGAGACTAGTTTGGATTTTGTGAAGTAGAGGCGGACCATTGGGATGGATATGGATTACCTTTCCAAACAGGGGTAAAAGGGGAATTTGGCTAGTCATTACCCAGAAAGGACTGAGTTGGCCAGGGTGTCATAGGAAATGTTTGGGATTTCCAATTTGAGTAAAGTGATTGACCTTTCCACGCTGCCCCAGGATTCTGCTACTATTTAAATGATGAAGAAGGAAAGAAATGAGATGTGTCTTGTGACATATATCTGGGTTTGGCCTGCCACTGTCGACATTGGTTCATTGAGTAGACAATCTCTATCTCTTCTTATGCTTCTTTGAAAAGTACTTTTAGCCATGGAAGTGGCAGACACTGCTCGGTGGCATGATCCTTGGTGCATATAGCTCATGTCTGGACCATGTCCAACAGACACTCCCATTGGCTATGCTTCTTTCGGCAGCGTGGGTAGAAAATGACCATGTTCTGTTCTGCTAAGGCTTGTTTATGTTTAGCTTACATGAAATCCAAATGCGTTGTAAGGGTGCCTAGGATTTTCGTCTTGAAGTCTTCCAGGAGGTTACCGATTTCCATTCTTCTTATGCCTCCTCTGTGTGGTTTGCTTCCTATGGTCATAGGATCTCCACTACCTAACCCAGTGTGTGTGCTACCTCGCGAACACCTAATACACAAGCGAACGATTTCATCATAATCCTCTTGATAAGTATCTCCCTTCCCCATCGCATTTATAGTTGATATCCATTCTTCATTCATTCCTTTAATTAAGATGGGTCTCAGGACTTCTTTTGGTCATGTGGAGTGAGGGGATCTCTGCAAATTGTAGTGAAGCCATTTGACATATTCTTCTAGAGTTTCATTATCCTTCACACTCATCTTAAAGATTTCATCTTTTAATTCCCTAGTCCTACAAAAGTCCTAGTATCTTGTGAGGAAGGAATTTTTCATGTCATCCCAAGAGTTAATAGTACACCCGCCTAAACCCATGAACCATCTCAAAGTTGCTCCTTTCAGAGTAGAAGGGAACAACTTTAATTTTCGATGGTTAGTGGTATAATCACACCGTCTGCAGAGGACATCAAACTCGAATAAGAAGTCATCCAGATCCTTTGTGATCGTCCCATGAAAGGTTGGTAGATTTTGCAAGTGAATAACTTTCATAGGGGCATTGGCTACTGGATTAACTATGGGGTATTCCAATGTCGAGGTCTGACCTTGAGGTGGTAGATTCACCATTTGGTAAAAAATATGCCAATATCCTTCAGGGACTTCAGGGTTTGCTACTTGAGTAAGTGGAGGATTCTCAACCCGAGATGGCTTTACAACACAACCTAGATATGGGATCACAAGAGATCCTAGTTTAGACGACTATGGCCCTACCTTAGCAGTCCCACTGGTTTCCTCCTCTCCTTCTCTTAAATTGCATGATTTTCCCTCTTGTAAAGGATAGGAATGTAAATTTTTTGTACCCTTGTTATGAAACCAGCTCAAGAAAAGATAGAAAAGATAGATCAACGCCTTAGAATTCAGCCTCTTCGAGGGGGAAACCTCCTTTACATTACATAAATGAAAAATTCTTGGATTATTCAAATGACAAAACCTCCTTTCTATATATAGGAGTGTAAGGAGTCACAATATAATCTAGCCGACCTAACCATAATAATATAAATCCACAAAAATAACAATAGAGGGATTCTATGGGGCACAGTAATAACAATATGGGGGCAATAGGGGCACAACAATATTAATAAGGGGTATAACTACAATAGTAATGGGGTAATGACTAATATTATAGGGACCCAACAACCCTGAAAGCTCTGTTCAGATCCTCCAACTTTGTTATGAATCTCAGCATAAGCTGTAGATGGTGAGCCTGCTGCTTGAGGGATTACAATAGGGCTTTTTCCAGATATAGTCCAGGGTCCTACTGATGCTTGAGACTCTGCTTTTCTTACGATTTCATCTATAAAAGTTATTCTCCAAAGTTTCATCGATCCTTTGGGGTTGGTGGATTTAGGTGGGGGGTTCTGATCTTTTTCTATCTTTTTATTCCTAGTCATTCATAAAAAAAACTATTCTTATTTAACCTCTATGCATTTGTTGAAAAGCGTGTTGGTGAGCAAGCACTTTACTTGCTGGTTACGCAAGTTCTTACCTCCTGTTTTTAATACCCAATTCTTTTACGACAAAATAAAAAGAAATCAATTTGAAACACTCTCCCTAGCAACAACACCAAAATGTTGGTGCACTAAGATGTCTTATTAAAATAAATCTTAATACCTACATTAATCATTAACCTAGGGAAAGTATTTTTATTTCAAGAGTGTTAGCACTGTATATGTAGTGAATTCAGAGGTCAATTCATAATGAAAGGAATTGGAATCCTTGCAATCACTAATATCTATTTCTCTAAGTTCAATCTAAACAATTCTGAAAGAAATTTGTAAAGCACATTCAAGTCTGCTTAATCTATTCTGCAATAAACTAAGTCAGAATGCAAATAGAAATAATCACTCTCAGCAATCTAACTGGTATTAAAACTAATTCATTTGACATGAAGGAAAGCTACAAAAATTGAACAACAAATAACTATGTAAACATCTCAAGGAAAGCAATCAACTATAGATTTGAAATCTATGATAATGTTATTTTAGAATGAACAACAATCTAATGCTTAAATTAACACAACCAATTCAATAAATACTATTTTTAGGTTCCTTGATCCAAAATGGATCTGGGAAAATCCTCTTAAGTCTTCAATTGTATTTAAAATGGGAAAATATGTTTCAAAGTCCCTTAAAGAATTATCGCATCACAACCTTTTATCGCACCGGAGAAATATATGCTTAAACCACGAAAAACAGAATATAGCAGCAAAACCTTCATCGCATTCCATATATATATATATATAATATATATATATATATATAGATTACCATGGAGCTTCATTATCGCATCGGGGAAAAACCAAAGCGAAGTGTTAAAAGAACGTGGCCTTGAGGAATTGTGACAACGATCTGCGCAATTTAACGAGGGTCGTTGATCAAGTGCGTAGATCAACGGTCCAAATCAACTACCAATATTGCATTGCATGGAACCAAAGGGAGGACTTAACACATGATGACCAACTTGAGCGATATGCGATGGCCACTTTATCGCATCATAATGAACCAAGGGAGAAGAACTGGGACCCATAACTTCAAGACTTGTGACGAGCGCTTCAATCGTAGCCGTCGGATGGGTGAAAGGGATCAAAAATTGTGATTGAATCGACGATCATTGATCGGAAAGGTTGAGGACTGGAGACCATGAAACAACAATACACCGATGCGCCAATAGTCGAACGGAGCGATCGACGATCGGAGATAGGGAAAGTGAAGCGACATGCGATATATGAAGGGGCAATGAGTGAAACCGATAGGGTTATAGGTGCAACAGTATAAAATTTGAAATCTAATATGAAGCATTTGTTGGGATTTTCAGTGTTTTAATGTATTTTTACATTTTTCTGTTATAAACCCAAATACAAGGTGGACCATGGCATTTGAATCATTGCGACTTGCGACAACGATAGAATGCAGACCCAAAAAGTTTATAAGGCAAACTATATATCTTTTGAAGTCCAGCTTTGGCAGATTTTTCAATTTTTTTCAGTGTATCCTGCGTATTTCACTGTGTAAACAGAGAAGAGTGTTTTCTGGGATTTTCACCCGTGCCCAGTCTTTTCCGTTGTAAACAGGTGGCAATGATGTCTTAAGCATTATGACAATGATTGTTTAACACTCAGCAGGAAGATGAAGGGACAATGTTGGGAGCCAGAGAGCCTGAAAAGGGAGACGAACAGACAAGCGTCGATAGGCTTAAAAGCCATCACATAGCAGGATAGAGGAAAGAATTGTTCAGAGAGAGGTTGCTTAGAGGCGGAGTTAGAGAGGAGTCAGATTGAGACTGAGAGGGATAGCGAACAACCGAATAGAGTAACAGGACAGAGGGAGAGTCTATGTATTCTTTAAGACTCGAAGTTACCAAGTGAATCCCTGAGAATGTCATTATTGGTTGAGACTCTGTTTTGGATCTCACTCTTGTAATAATCTGCGCCTAAAAACATAATATAGAGGCCCTCACTGATAGCTTGGACCAGGAGACGTTGCTAAGAAGTCTAGTGAACTCCATTATTAATTTTATTGTGTTGATATGTTTGCTACGTTTTAATTACTGTTGATTTTTTGTTTCATGGCAATCTTATTGATCCATTCATTTAGTGGAATAGGCATTTCCCCGCACATGAATCTGTAATACCTTAAATATAGACTTAAAAACCTATTTTTGGATCATTCATATACCAATAGGAGTCATAATTTTTGAATGGCTGAGATTAAAACTTGTAATATGTACATACCTTTGCTTTCTACAAATGTTTTCCATATTGAAAAATTAAAAAATGTAAAGAGGGTATGTCCTAAAAGAATAATCAAAGGACAAAAAGAACAAAAAAGTCAAAAAAAGATGAAAAAATATGAACCCCAAGAAAATGAAAAAGACCATGAAAGTGAGCAAGCCAAAATGCCACTACTATTTAATTTTTGTGCAGAATAAATGATTGTGTGCAGTTTCTAAGTCTTGCCACAATCCATGATAGTAAAAATGTTGAAACTTGACTATTTCATGTTTTCAATTTCATGTCTATAGATAGAGAATAAAAATCTGGCCAAACAGTGTAACCTCGGCTAATAAGTAGATAGGTAAAGTAAATAAAAGGAGCTCAATTGTTTAATCTTAGCCCTTAGATGTAATAAGGTTAGATTTAGTTAGTTTACTATTGTAAAGAGAAAGAAAAATGTTTGATAAGGGATTGCTAGCTCAAATGCACCCTAATAAGGAGAAGTAAAAATGGTAGGATGAGTAGATGGGTAAATAGAAGAAAGATTGTAGAAGCATCATGACTGATTAGACAAAAGCACATTTATCATCTTTCAACATGTATTTCAAATCTGAATGGGTAATTAAGCATGCATAAGGTTTATAAAGTCAATTAATTAACTTCCCCTATTCATTTCACCCCTTTACTTTACTAATTTCCCATAAATAAGCTCAAAGTACTTAAAACCTTTAAGTCAAAGAGGTTCAGAGCATTTCTCTGACTTTTGGAAGGACCAGACCCTCGGCTCAATGATTTAAGGCTATCAAGTACTAAATTCCCCTCATAAAAATTTATCTCCCTCCATTCCCCCTCCTTTCCCTAATAAAAACCCTTTTCCTAAGGTTAAAACATTATTTTCCTAGGGAAAAGATCACCCCCATGGAAAACCCCTTTTCTCCCAAAAAACCCACAAAAACACATTACCCTAAGTATTAATGTTAATATGTGAGAAGCATTTAAATCGCGAAAAAAACATTTGCTTAGTGTGTTGTCCATTTTCCACCCATTCTCTTATTAATATTAATTTTATTATATTTATTCCCGATGACAGCCATTCCATATATATATAGGTATTATATATATTATATATAGTATATTATTATTATATATTAATATATATATTTATATTTTATATATATATATATATATCTATATATATATATATTATTATTCTATATTTATATATAAGCTTCCATATATAAATAACCAAAAACATTAGTTTAGTTATAAACTATAGTGTTACCCTTTATCCCTCAAAAAATATTAAAATCCCACCCTTAGTCATTAATCTCGCCTTAACCCATCATTAACCCTGATACCGCCACACTTAAGCACTCGTCGGGGCCCCCCACTACCCTCCATGTAGTTTCCTAGCCCGATCCCTGTGTGATCATTTCCCTCCACATCTGACGACCCTTATCCATATCGGGCCAACCCATCTGCCGAACTATACCCACCCGTAAAAAACGGTTTTGCCACCAGCCCCCGATGCTACGTGTGCACCAATGAGTGGAATAGGGCAGCCTCTCCCCAATACGACAAAATGTCCACTGTTCACCTCGTACACACCAAAATTGACTTTTCGCGCATAAAAGCCAAAAAGCCCCAAATCATTTGTTTTTTTGAAATTTCAACTATAAACCTCTGCATGCATGCATGTTGTCTGCAAACATTTGAAGTAGTCAACTCACTTCCAATTGCACTCCAGAAACACTGCAAAGCACCCAGTTAGTTTTCCAGCCTACATAGAGCCCTTTCGACCATTTGCAATCACCAACTGCCCTGTTCAGAACCATTTGGTCCCATTTCCAAGTATTTAAGCCTCCATTCACCCACCACCCTGTCAAATTCAAAGAAACCACTTACTAAGTTTTCTTAGTTAGGATAAAAATTAATCAAAGAAGCTCAAGGACTTAAGCTAACTCTGTGCTAAAGCACCATTGCCCTAAAAACACTACAAATTACCTCGCCAATTTTTAAATCCACAAGAACTAAGGATAGCTGCCCCAATTGCCATGGATGTGAGACCCATCTGTACACCCCACTTAGATCTGGACCACCTCCCCCTGACTGATAGGGATTTCCAGATAAAGGACACCTCTGTCCATGAATCCCCGCTCAAAATGCACTACCAAAGTAAGGATAGATACTTGAACTAGGCTAATGAAATTGGACTGTGGGAGTCCAATTTGCCTAAGTACTAGCTCCCCAGAGTCCACATTTTCCTAGAAATTGTACATTATTGCCATGCCAACTATGTCCCTAGCCAAAGAGCAGTCATGTCCCCTAACCAGGCCATACTTTTCACTATCACTATTGAATCTATAAATGAGATGCTACAACTCTAGCCTGGCCAAAGCTTGACTCCCCTCTCCATTGGAGACCTGTTGGACTTATATCCCAAACTCAACCCTGCAAGATTGGCCCAAATAATCCAAACCTTCATCGTAAAAGAGAAGTATACCCCCAAAGACCCCCCTCCATATGTATCAGTTTTATTTTTTCCTTGGGGCAGAAGTATTGTGGATATGATATCTAGTGTCCTAGATTATACCACCAGTGAATATATTGATGAGATTATTTTAGCCTTCATGTCCATATACACCCCAGGATAGCCTCCTGCTGTCATATATGACTATGCTCAGTTCATAGCTGATAGGATGCATGCACAGTTCCTCAGAATGAATAATGAGAGAGTTTTCAAATACTCCTCGGTCTTGTATCACCTTTTCCTATATTACCAGTTAGACAAATTCCCACTTACCTTGCAAAAATTGGACACCAAGGGCCAACCAAGATCAATTATCTTTTGGATCCCATTGATTCATCAACATCCTTCCCCCTATTCATATAATGAATTCATTGATTCCTTTGCCACCCTGTGATGACCATGCTCACTAGAACCCCAACACCAAGAATCAGTCCTGAGATTAGGAGGGTCATTCATCTAAACATCAATCATTAGGTGGGATATTAGTACTTGTACCAAAAGCACACTGAAATCAGGATTTATGGCTGTGAGCTGGCCCCATACAAACTACCTAAATACCTCCCAATGAGGTTATTTGCCCTGGAGTACTACACGCAAATAATAAATTCAAATGAAGTAAACTTTGTTAAAGCCAAAAAGAAAGTCGAGCTCAAGATCAAAGACCAATTGGGTCCCTTTATTTGTAATAGCAGAGAAGTTGGAAAGGAGGCAGACCTAATCCTTCAGAGATTAAAACTAAAAAAGAGCTTCATATGGAGATATGATCCCTTGGATTTCATCTGCAAAAGAAGGCAGAAGAACAAGATGGATCCCTATATCTACCAGCGCATCTCTGAGATAGAAAAGTATGCCAACCAATTGCAATGGGTGGAAAATACTTTAGAGGATAGGGATAATATTGAAGTTGATATGGAAAACAAATTAATTGATCTAGAAAATCAACTTGATGAGGATTATTTTCTATAGATGCCAAAACAGTGAGATAGGCCAGAACAATCAGATAGGCTAGATCAGTCAACTAGGACAGAACCATCAGAGGTACTAGGGAAATTAAAGTTGCTAGACCAATCAGACATACCAGAGAAATCAGACAGACCAGAGACAACCATAAGCACCCCCCAGTTGTACAGAATCCTCTAAATGAGGAGAAAAATCTAAAGAGAAATAGGGAAGGGACCACCACTTCAACAAGAGCAACTTCACAATCTTATGCAGAAACAAGCCAAGCTAAAAGACAGAGAGTGAATCTTGTCTCTGAACAAGAATACACAGAGGAAACAACAGAGGTCACTAGTGCAGAAGGAAATACGAGTAGGCCTGCCACTCCTTCTGGAGGCATGCCAAAGTCTTCCACAGCATAAACTCAGATGTTGGAAAGGTAGCAAAGTATTGAAGTGTCTTCCTTTAGAATGCCTACAGATAAGGACCAAGATATTAAGGAGAGATACAAAGAGATCAAGGCTAGGAATGAGAGGCTTAAGGCCCAAACATATGCACAATATCCAAAGATGACCCCCACTAATCAAGCAAGGCTAATGTCAGCCTTCGATGTCAAAGAGGGGAAAATGCAGATGACTTTCATCAAGCCAACAACTCAGCAGCCAAGGAGAACATCAGATTTTAAGAAAGTGGACTTTGAAGTACTGGAAAGGGATATTCATCCCATTGACCAAATTGAACTGCACAAGCAAACAGGGGAGATGATATACTCCACATTAACAGGGAAGGCCATTTCTACCCACCAATTACAGAGCTCGCTAAACAATATATCATCCCAATTTTAGTTGGAGAAAGCCTCCTCACAGGATGAAAATAATAGAATCAAGTCCTTAGAGGACTTAGTGATTGAATTGGGACACGAACCCAAAGATGTAAAATCTGCAGAGTAGCTGATTAAGAAGAAAAATGATGACATAGATGCACTCAAGAAGCAGCAAAAGATACCCCAGTTGCATCTCCCACAGACACAAGAAGTCCTAGAAGCATAGCAAGGATAGGAGGAGCTCATGGACTTAGTCTTGAAGCTAAACGATCAACTCAAGGAGATAGAGAAGGAGTTGGACACTTTAATTTAGTCGAAGCAAAGTGACTTGGCCACAACTTCTAGAACTTTCATCCCCACAGTATCTATAGCAGTTCCATCCACAGTGGCATCATCATTGGCACCCACAGCTCTACCTACCACAACAATGCCAGTAACAGCAGAACCTACAACAACAACAGGTACAGAGGGAGAGAAAGCAACAGAGTTAGTAAAAGCCATGGAAGATATGTCTATCCAGGCTACATAAATGAAGAGATTAAAAGAAAAGATAACAAGTCTGGAGACTGATTGTAAACTTTCTCAACTCCAACAAAAGGAAGAAACACAAAAAGCACTAATAATGGGTGAAGGAATCAAAATCCTGGAGAAGGATTTAACACTACAGAAACCACTGGGACAAACCAAAGAAATGATCTGGGCCAATATCATTGACTCTGCCAATGATATTTGTCCATCAATTCAAGTTATATTTGAGTAGAAAGAATTAGTGAAGGTAGCCACTAAAGCTATTCAAAAAGTAAGGGAAGAACTGCGGAATAAACCAGAGGATGCCAATCGGCTCATCCATTTCTTAAACAACAAGAACATATATGAGCTCCATGAGCTTAACATAGAAGATAGGATTGAGACCATTCTGGAGATTTGGAAGGTTCTTTACAAAAGAAACCTTACGCTTAACCTAGAAGATAAATGCCATAACATGTAGGTAGCCATTGACAGATTCATGGCTAAGTTTCGTATTTTTTGGGAGAATGGTCTTCCAAGTCTTATGGTCATAAATGACAAGCTCATGCCTCAGCTGGATTACAGTGATAGATTCAAGAAGTTGGCCAAGGAACAAGCTAGCTCTTCAACTATTAAAGATTTGCCAACAGGCAAAGTCTTATATGATACATTTGAAAATTTGTTTTTCCTGGAGCATGAGGTGAAACACTTGTTCCTCAATAGGCCAAATTTCGCAAAGTACACAAAGGCTGATGAAATCTATAGAAGGATGATGAATGTAAAACTACCTAATGCAGAATGGTGGCAAAACATGACAGATTTATTGTAATAAATTTACATTAGAAAGTTACTGCACAGTAAATGAAGGCAGCCAAGCCCCAAGGGATAGCTCAAATGGTCGAGTTCTCGTTGCTAAGTACTTTCCCAGTTGGGAGGTCACGGGGTCAAATCTCCTCGACGCCCTCGGGGTTAGGCCTTCTATGGCCGACGGACAGTTCCCTTCGGGTGGAACTGCCCTGCTTCTCTACGTGGATGTAGCGCCCACTCTTTGAGTGCCCGTGAACCACAATGAAAAAAAAAAAAAAATGAAGGCAGCCAGGTGAAACAGGTAAAAGCAGAGCAGCAAGGTCAAAGAGTATCAGTTCAAAGATAAAAGGAAAGAAGATTCCAGCGTAGAAATGCTACAAATATCAGTGAGCTTAAAGGGCTCCAACTTAACTGAAACAACCAGAAACACCACAATAAAAGGGACAGCATGAAATAGTTTAACATTTGTCTTTATCTTCATGCAAGAAGATATTCTTATTCCCTAGATTAAGCTCAAGTTGTTTTGAGATATTTTGTAAATATTTTTGTATAAATACTTCACATTTCGTAGTATGTAGGGAGGATTCCAAGACATTTCTATAGAATTTTTCTCTCAAGTCAAGATTCTATTGTATCAATGACTGGATTGGCTTGCTGGATCAAGGAATAAAGATTAGATATTTTACAGGATTCTTGTGTAAAGAAAAACACAAATAAGTATTCTCTCATGTTCAATGTTGTCTTCCCTTATTTTTTTTCATAAGTTTATTTCTATCTCTAAAATCTAAATGTATAACATGGAATGATATTTCAGAAATTTCTTAAATGCACTCTGTCTTGACTATTTTACATTCTGAATGTTTTCTCCTAAACTATCTTAGCTAGGGAATTCTTAATTGCTCCTTAGCTTCCGTAGTTTCTCCTCCGGTCTATAGCAAAGAATTATTAATTCCCCTTTTCTCATGATCATCCTCTATTCTTCATTCTGATCTCGGTCCAAGGATTCTTAAGTGCCCTTTCACCTTGGTTAGAGTTACTTCACCCATTAGGCCTGAAGATTTGCATTTTTCTTTGCTAGCCTGCCCTACGAACATTCCCTTTAATGATCTGGTCCAGTTATGCTATCCATTCATTGAATCCATAGCCCAATGGCTTGAAAACCTAGCTCTATCCATCTGCTCCAAAAATTTGACCACCCAACCTTCAATTAAAAACCAAAACCACATGAACACTAAGAAATAGCCTAAAATCCCATAAAAACAAAGCTAAATTATAAAAAGAGAGCACTCGCTGGACTTAGGTTGTCTAGAGCCTAAGCCTAAAAGATTGGTTTGTTGTTACCTTGGTTGTTTCCTTCTTCAGATAACTTCTAAGGAAAATTCTGAGTGATAACAACTATCACACATATGTAACACACAACTAGATCTAGAATATCATGTGAACAACAAACACAAACCAAAATCATCAATCATCACAGTAATCAGAGTAGTGCTAACTTTACAAACTAATAATAATAAACAGTTATAAGAATAAACAAAAATAATTATAACACAATTGAAGCAGTATATCTCCTATCGACTGGGCCCAAAGTCCCCAGAAGTCCCTGCTATTAGATATTCATAATATGATTATGGATGAAACACAGTCTTCTTCATTAAAATCAATAATAGAGTTACAACATCACTGTGATGAATGTACTATATATCCAAAAATAATAGTTACAATATGAGAATTCCTAACTAGTTGTTCAATTCGCCTCATGACTTTATATAACTTTTGGAAAAATAAATGCATAAAAGCAAATCCTCAAGATTAGGGGATACTGAGGATTTCACAACCCTCGATCTGATTTCATCATAGAATGGCATTGGTCCTCTTGGTCTTTTGTTGTCTTCCATACTCAAGACATTGTCTTTTTCCTTTCTTGGCTGCCGTTGTTATGTCGATGAACAACAATCACCAATCCGCGTCCCTACATATAAAGATTGTGAATGTTAGTTTTTTGTGCCTAGATCCGATCTGTTAATAATTGATTTTACACATCCTCTGCCATTGCTTCTTATATTTTTATTCCTAAAATGAAGATAAACATGTGAAGATAAATGCTTAATTAAGCCATTACGAGGAGAAAACATACATTTTCCTCGACCCAACACAATGTACCCTCTACCAAAATGTGATAGACGTTTGGATCCACTCGCCTTTGGTGAAGCCTAAACCGATGAGATAACTATCGATCTTGGTGTACTAAGCATGAGGTGCTTGCCTGACGCCATACAATGCTTGCTTGAGTATGCACACATGATATTCCCAATCAAAAGTCCGAAGTCTTCTGGTTGCTCGATATACACCTCCTCCTCAATAACTCCATTGAGAAATGTTGCTTTCGCACCCATCTGGTGGATCTTCCACCCCATTTGTGTAGCCAAAGAAAGGATTGATTTGATGGATGAATACCTTGCTATAGGAGCAAAGTTCTCCTCATAGTTAATCCCCTCAACTTAAGAGTACCCCTTGGCCACAAATCTGGCCTTGTAATTTTCTATGCTTCTATTTGATGCATGCTTCACCTTAAAGATCCATCTCGAACCCACAATTGATTTGTTTGTTGGTCTTGGGACCACTTCCCAAACACTATTCTTCACAATGGATTCGTACTCTTCCCCATTGCATCAACCCATATTGGTTTCTCTAATTCTTCCTCAGAAGAGGATGGCTCGGTCTCTACTAGCTCAATCATTAGAGCCATGTAGCAAGTGTACCGATGTGGTGACCTTCTCTAGCTGCGTTGATTTGAAGGAGCATCCACATTCTCCCTTGAATCCTACACAAGTATCTCAACTTCCGTGGTTCTCTTCCTGCCTTCTCTAGATAAAATTATTGAGTGGTTATCTCCACTCTCTACTCCTTAACTTGTGGTTATTCCACAACATCCTAAGGCTCCTCCTTTGGAGCTAAAATCTCCTCCTCTAGTGGGATCTAAACCTCCCTCTCAAGAGAGAACCACATGGTCTTTTCTAGATCAAATTTCTACATCTCTTCGCACAAATTTCATTCCAAGGGATGGAAAATACACACGGTAGTTGTGGGGATTTTCTATGTAACCCACAAATACCCCCAACTATGCTATCAACTCTAACTTCTTCCTTGACTCTTTGGAGACATGGAAATAAATAAAGGCTCAAAATATCCTATATCGTGACACATATGGATTCCTCCCCGAGAAATACTCCTCTGTGATCATGCCAAGAATCTGATGAGGACTCCTATTCTACAAATAGACTGATATGTTGCATGCTTCAGCCCACTAGTGCAGAGGTAGGCTTTTTTCTTGTAACATTACCCGTGTTTCTCCCACAATTCTGCAGTTCTTCCAATCAGCCACCCCATTCTATTATGGGTTGTGGGGTGTTGTCAACTCTCGTCGAATGCCTTCTTTTGCACAAATTTTTTTAACTAATTCGGCACATACTCACCTCCATTACCACTCACGAGAGCCTTCACCTTCCTGGCCATTCCTTTCTCCATTAGTTCCTTGAACTATAAGAAATTGGAGAAAGTTTCATCCTTCTTCCACATGAACAATATCTAGCACTTCCATAAGAAATCGTCAATAAATATGACAAAATACTTGTGCCTGGTAGTGGAGGTTTTCGAGAAAGGCACACAAACACAAGAGTGGATCTTTTCAAGGACTACATGTGCTCTGTTGTCTTGATCATGGAAAGTGGATTTGTGTACTTCTCCAAGGTAAACCCTTTGCATGTGTCTTTTTACTCCAGTGCTCCTTTGGGGAGCCCCATGGTAATCTGTTGCATGATCTTCAAAGAACCATGATGAAAATGGCCAAGTTTTCTATGTCAAAGTTCACCGACATCGCGGCTCTACACCTTCTTCGCCTTTGTGTTCAATGCAACACAATCATCAACATCTAGCTTGTAGATGTTCTTCACAGGAACATCAATCTGATTCACCTATCCCATGGCTATGTGTCTTAGGAATTTCTTTCCTTTTCTTAAGATCACATCGTAGCCACAATCTTCTAAAACAAGAACAGAGTCAAGATTATTCTTTAGACCTGGACAAACATCCATCCTTGAGCCTAAGAGGGGAGCTTGACTCCCTCTAAAAGGTGACTATACCAATCTCGGTCACATGTACCTTCCATCATCTCCCACATCGATGTGAATTTGGAGATCCTTCTCCTCCAAATAAGTGAAAAAGTATTTGTTCCTCGTCATAGGGAATGAAGCACCGTTGTTCAAGTACCACACACTTCCCATCACTATGCTATCCATGCATGCAATGAGAGTAAAATCAAGCTTGAATTGTGAAGCCAAAGCTTCACGTGTTGCTCCTCCTGAGGTATTATTTCTTGTCTTCATGTGTGGACACCTCGTGGCATAGTTCCTGAATTCATGACAATGAAATCACTTGATTCTGGACAAGTCTTTTTTCTTGCCCCCTTGATTAGATTCTGCTTTGGATTGGGATTTCTTCCCTTTCCCTTTCTTTTCCTTTCTAACCAAGACACAGTTCTACTCATCCTCACCATTAGATAAAGTCTCATCTCTGGTATTCCACCTTCTCTCCTCCTGTACCAAATCAGACCATAGGTGTTCCCAATTTGGTAGTTTCTCCCTCTCATTCATCGAATCTTGGTAGTTGTACCAGCACTTCGGAAGGCCTAGAAGGGTTAGTCTCACGAAATCATCCTCTGCTACAGTAACACCAACTTGACCAGGTTCATCACAACATTGTGTGAACCTCTCAGGTTCTGTGGAATGGTCGCATTCCTCTGCATCTTGATTTTGCAAAGTTTGTCCTTGAGTGCCAATTTCCTGTGTTCACTGTTATTCTGGAACAAATCTATCAGCGCTTTCCACATTACATACAGACTCTATTTCTCATGGATATTTGAGAAAATATAGTCTCATACTCCCTCTATAGGTTTTAACCCTGTACAGAAATTACCTTCATACGAATTCTAAAACACAGAAAATAAACAATGCGAGAGCATAACACATAAAACACATATACATAGAGATTTTCCCCTAGATCCTAAAATCGGGACTACCAGCTTGATTTTTCATTATGTTCCTTTCAATGTTGCAATACATATTTATACATGCCAAAGCATCCAATACCATGGACCAAAAACCATCGCGTCCAAAACCATGTGCAAAAAATCATGCACAAAATCGTAGGTAGGTGCACCCAACCTAATATAGGGTCCGAAAACAAAATTTTCTGGGTCGCTACCCCGGACCCCATAAAGTGGGGTTACTTTCACCCCTCAAACCCCCTGTGACTACCCTCACTACAAAATCGATGCAACGAAGGGGGGGCTCCGCCCCCCTTCTAACCCCCCAGTTAACTAAGTGGGCTAGTCATGGAAAGAATATAACACAACCCAACATTCTCCCACTTGTTGTTTTCATTCCACAGGCGGCCACACGAGAGCTTAGTCATTTATCCAGCCCTGCAATGCCCATTGTTTCTCTACACCAAAATAACTTCTCAGAGTTCACAGATTTTGTCAATGCATCTACAATATTCTTCAAAGTGTCCACCTTTACCAGCAACACCTTTTTTCCTTCTATCATATCCCTCACAAAGTGATATTGAACATCGATGTGCTTTGTCTTTGAATGATATGCAAGGTTATTTACCAAGAAAATTGCACTTTGGCTATTACAGTCTATCCTTATAGCTCCCTGTATTAACCCCATACTTGAACACAATCTTTGCAACCAAACTGCTTCCTTGCTTGGATAAGTGTTTGCCATGTATTACAACTCTATAGTTGATAGTGCCACTACAAATCATTTCTTCCTTATCCAATTGACTGCACCTCAAAATAGGTTAAAAACATACCCACTTGTAGGTCTTCTCTAATCCAGATCTCCAGCCCAGTCTGCATCAACAAAGCCACGAATATCCAACACTCTGTCCAATCCTGGTCTTCCTTGGTAGAAAAAACCATAATCACTAGTGCCACGCAAATACCTGAAAACCCGCTTCACTGTTGTCCAATGCTTCTTCCCTAGTTTTGACATAAAACTACTCAATACTCCCACTGTATGTGCAGTATCTGGTCTAGTACAAACCATCGCATACATCGGGCTACCGACTGCACCTGCATATGGAACACAGGACATGTCCTCTTCCTCTTCTTGTGTCTTGGGACACTGTTCAGCAGATAACTTTACACCTATAGGAATAGGAACCTTCACCGATTTACTGTCTTGCATATTAAACCTGTGCAATGTTGTCTCGACATACTTCCTCTGGTTTAACCAGAGCTTCCACTTTGTTCAATCTCTTTTAATTTCCATGCCCAAAATATAGTTTGCAGCACTAAGATATTTCATGTCGAATTTGGAGGACAAATGGGTCTTCAAATCCTGGATAATTTCTTTGTCATTTCCAACCAGCAACATATCATCCACATACAAGACCAGATAAATAACATGGTCACCAATTAATTTAAAATACACATAGCGATCTGCTTTGCTTCTCGTGAAGACATGTCCCCGTATAAATGTATCAAATTTCTGATACCACATCCTTGGTGACTATTTTAATCCATATATAGAATTCTTTAATTTGCATACTAGTTCTTTCTTCCCCTTCATCACAAAGCCTTCAGGTTGCTTCATGTAGGTCTCCTCTTCCAGATCCCTGTGAAGAAATGTTGTCTTCACATCCATTTGTTCTACCTCAGAATCAAAAGCAACAACAATAGACAAAAGTAATCTAATAGAAGCTACATATCACCAAAATCAATTCCTGACACCTGGGAATAACCTTTTGCTACCAACTGAGCTTTATATTTCTCCACCTTTCCTTCTGCATTTGTCTTATTCTTGAACACCCATTTGCTGCCAATGGGTTTCCTTCCAGCCAACAACTCCACCAGGTCCCAAGCATCATTTTTGTGCAAAGATGCCATTTCATCAACCATGGCCTCTTTCCAGAATTTTCCATCCTCTGAATCTATTGCTTCCTTCACAATTCTGAGATCATCATCAGTAATAGATAAAGCAAAATTTGAACAGAAAGCAGATGGACTATACCTTTTTGGTTGTCTTCTTTCTCGAATTGATCTTCTCATACCCGGAGTTTGTGGCTCTTCATCTTCTGATTCCTCCTCTGTTATAGAGTTTGATTCTTCCTCCTTTAGCTCAAACTCTATCTTCTCAAGTTCCTTTGGTTGGAGTTCATGTTTAATAACATATTTCACCTCTCTAAACACCACATTTCGGTTGTACACAACCTTACTTATCACTAGGTTCCAAAGCTTATAAGCCTTTAAACCATCCTCATACCCAATAAAGATGCACTTTTCAGATTTACTATCCAACTTGGTTCATTTCTCCTTTGGAACATGTACATATGCTTCACATATAAATACTGTTGATGAAGGTGATCTATTGACTAGGCAACATGTTGTCTCCACCGCCTCTTGAAGGGTTTATTAGAAGTTGTTTACAAAATTTCACAAAAAAAAGAAAGTAATTAGAAAAGCTTAAAATCTAGCTTCAAGGAGGACTCACTATACTAGGGCCAATCCAGATCAAAACCCTACCCCATTAGTGGATAATCCCAACCTAATTTTGAGAAGACTCAAAAGACAAGAAAGTTTAGTGAGTCAAACACCTTCAATCAAAGTAGATTCATGCCCTGGTGAGTGGCTGTTTTTAGATGACCTTCCCTTTGATCTGTCATTTGACCTTTCCCTATTTAGAAACAAGTCTGGAAGTGCACTTGATGACATAGTTCTAGATCCAGAGTTTATTGCAGACCTCTAAGTCCAAAAGGAAAACCAATCAATTGATGAGTATATTCTAAATTCCCCTTAATCATCCCCTACTACTGCTAAAATCCTCGAGCTTTGTGAACCAGTGTCCACTACCCTTAGTTCACCATTATTCTCTTCAACCTCTGAAGTTCATTCCCCATCTCCATTTATACCTTCACTTCCCTACCAACCTACCATTACCCATCAATCACCTATTACTCCCAGTTCTCCAACAACTTGTTGACCTAGGTTGTCATTGATGTCAATATGGCAATATTCTGGATAACAAAGGATGAGATGAAGCCAAGGGGATGCAGAGTAGATTCATGAAGAGACATGAACAAGGCCATCAGGATAACCAAGCCATAAGCAAAGAGGAGTTACCTAAGGAGGCATATCAAAGCATATTACAGGATATCAGAGCAAGAGAGGCATTCATATATGCAAGGAGGTCTTTGAAAGACACTGCAAAGCCAGAGGAGCCACATTAGACTAAGAGGAGCTGCAGGAGGAACCATATAGCAAGGAGGCATATCAAAGTCATCAGGAGTCATTGGAGGAGCAATGGATGTGTTTAACAGCAAACGGAGGACACAGAGAGCCATCAGAGCAAACAGGAGCAGACAGAGCCACCAGAGGAGTAGATGGAGACGAGAGGAGTGAACAAAGCACGAAGCACCACCATCGAAGCCATAGAGGGAGCAGACAAAGTTGGAGGATCCAAGAGGAGCACACAAGAGGAGCCAAATGGAGCATAAAGGGTGCTTTAACACTATCGGCAGGCTCATAGTAGAAACACTTGGAGAAAAGTTGCTGAAACACCAATTTTTCCCCATTTTTTCCAGTTGTTGAACACTGTTGAAACACTTGGAGAAAAGTTGTTGAAGCACCAATTTCTCCATTGCTGAAACACTAATTTATCCATTGTTGAAACACCAACCTTTTCCACAGCTGTTGAACACTTGTGAAAAATTTGTCGATACACCAATTTCGGCGTCGCTGAAACACCAATTTCGGCGTTGTTGAAACACCTCCGTGACGACATTATATTTCGGCGTTGCTGAAAAATCTCCGCGATGACATTATATTTTCGTAACACCATCAATTGAAGGTAAGAATGAGGAAGCTAAATCGAATGGAGGAGGGAAGCCAGAAGGTCGAGCAAGTGTTGAGGAAACCGAAGCTCAAGCGAGCGAGGAGGAAGCCAAAGAGCCATTGAGTAAGCGGAAATGAATGGACAAAGGCATGAGAATGTATAAAACAGAAAAAAACTGAGAACTGTTGATGTTATTGATGTGGTAAAGAACCAGAGCGTGAGGTAGCAAAAGCAACAGAGGTAGTTAAGCATTGTATGAAGTTGCTGGTGAACGCTGGTGAAGGCTGCTGCAGCTGTTGAAAGTTGCTGAAATATGCTGGAGAAAATAGAGGTTGTGTAAGGGACCAACAGAACAAAAAGAGGGTGCAGCAAATCAGAAAGAGGGATGAAGGACCAACAAGATAGTAGGCAATCGAAGGGGAAATATCCAGCAAAGAAACAATCATGTTGAAGCATTCACTGTGACAATGAAAACATAAGCTTGAACAGAAAGTTGTTCTTTATACAGAGTTTAGAGTAGCTAACAGTAGACTGACTAAAGCTGTGTGAAGACATTATCAGAGAGCACAAAGATTATTGGAGACTCTGTGTGGACAGTATGGAAAGTTGTAAAGACTTCTCCATAAGAAGATTGGTTGTCATTGATGTTGTAGCATGGAGACTACAATGAAGCTGTAAATAGATAGAACTCAGTAGAGAAGAGTTCTAACAGCAAAATATTATTACCAAAAGTGTCTTGACAAGATTGGATTGGAGTCCTTGGGGCTGGTGCCTCAGAAGTGAGAAGGATTGGAGTTCTTGGGCTGGTGCCTCAGAAGTAAGTAGGATTGGAGTCGTTGGGGTTGATGCTTCAGAAGTAGGAATGATTGAAGTCCTTGGGAGTTTGTGCTCCTAAGTCCAAGATTGGTGTCTTGGCGAAATAGAGTTGGTGCTCTGGGGGTTGGAGCCTCACCAAAGTCCAAGTTGGAGCTTGGAAACTGATTGTAACCATCTATATACTGTATCTATTTTACTGCACAATTTATATTAATAAAACCATTTATTCTTGTTGTTCATCTTGTGTTCTAAATATATATGTTTTAACTGGTAAAACAATAGTGGGAAAAATAAATACTGATTCACCTACCCTCTCAGTATTTCCAACACAACTACTGTATGATCTCCAAGTACCTCAACCCCACATCTTAGCCTTGCCCAACTTAGAGCCATGTCCAATAGATATGCTCCTCTTCTGTTACTTGCCCCACTTGGTGCCATGCCACCCGACTACCAAAACAAAATTGTCCAATTTGATGGCATAAGACCTTATACAACACAACATCATGTAAACAAAATGATAGACTACTTTGAACTGCATGAAATTGATATTGGAGATGTTCAAATGAGACTTTTTTCTCAGCCTCTAGCTAGTGATGTTAGGAAATGGTTTAGAGCTTTACCTAGTAATAGCATAGATAGTCTATATATATTTTATCAGCAATTTTGAAATAGATGGGAAAAGAAAACGAACCCTTTGCAAATCCTTTCAGAGTACAAAAATATTAAAAGAGGACCAAATGAAACAGTCCAAGTTTATTGCTCCAGATTTTACAATATATACAATGCAATACCAGTCAATATTAGACCTCCACCTGACTTAGCATTAATAAAATTTCCTAATGGGTTTGATAATGATATGGCATTCCAACTCAAAGAGAGAAATCCCCAACTTTAGAAGACATGCAGAGTGTAGCAGTTAGCGTAGAAGCCATTTTGTTAGCAAAAAGAGCTAGGGTTAGGAATGGAAGGAGAGGATCTACGAAAGATGAAGCCTCACCCTCTGACCTTAAAATAGATGTCTTGGCCAAAAGTATGGAAAATCTTACGGATAGGATAGATAATATGGAGAGGAAGCCTCAATGGGATAATCAACAGGCACCTCTAGTGAGAAATCCAAACTTTAGAAAGAATCATAACCAAAATATTGGAAAGAATGGACCTGACCAGAATATTAGGCCTCCCTTTCAGAAAAACTATGCTGAAACATCCCATTCAAATGACCCTGAACAAGACACACACACATATTAACTTGATGGAATTAGATGATGAGGAAATTGTCTTCTTGACCCAAGATGAGCAAGAACTAACAGGGAAGGCCATTTCTACCCACCAATTACATAACTCCCTAAACAAAGATATGATTCTACCATCTTTGAAGTACACAAACAATACAACTTAAGGAGTAAAAAGAATTCTAATACTCTTGACCAGACTAAGAAAACAGTGCCAAATCAACCCAAGAAAATCAAAGCAGCTCCAGTTACTAAAACTCTCCAAATTCTCCCTAGACCAAATTAGAACCTTCCTGGCCCCACCATTGTAGATATAACCCATGAATAACCCCCTAATGATCAACCATCCACTTCAATCCCCTTCAAGGAGACAGTGGAGAAATCTCCAAACACTATATTAGAAAATCCACAGAAAAAGACCTCAAATTCAGAAAAAGAAGAGCAACCTACTCCAATTCCTGCAATGAAATTTCCAAGTCCTTAAACAGAAAAAAGCCCATTTGCCTTTCAATTTGGGAACAGAGGTAGCTAAACTAAAAATTTCAGTTCCCTTAACAGAGCTGATTAAAAGTGAAACCTATAAGTCTCAAATAAACCAAACCTTAAACATTGTTGGGAATGAAGATTCTGTCAACTTGTTTGATGATGGGCCTGAGCTTATATTTGGTCCTGATGTTAATGGAAAACCACTAGATTCATGATAAAATCTTACACAATGCAATGTTAGATTTTGGGGCCTCACATAATTTAATGCCCAAATCAATTATGGAAAAATTACACTTACACATAACAAGATCTTGCAAGGACTTATTTTTATTTGACTCAAGTCAAGTAAAGTGTTTAGGGTTAATCAAAGACCTATGTGTGACCTTAGTACAATATCATGCTAAAAGCATTCTCATGGATATAGTAGTCGCTGACATCCCACCTAAACATGGCATGCTATTGTCTAGATTGTGGGGAGCTAAACTCTAAGGGTCTTTACAACTTGATATGTCATATGCCATAGTCTCTATTTTTGGACAACCTAAAACGTTGTACAAAGAGACCCTAATGAAATATGTGGTGAGCAGCCAAGATAAGCCTCAAAACTTTCCTATCTACTCCATGCATTCGGACATTCATTCTTTTATTTTGTATAATGCTGAACAAACACAACAAACCGCTTCAAACAGTATTATTTCAGAACCAAAAGAAATTGCAGTTACAGGTAAAAATGAAACTGTCCAAACTCAAGAGATTTCCAATAAACAAAACAATGAAAATGCAGCAGACAATGAAAATTTTGTTCCCCCTGACAGTGAAAACTATGAACATGAGATATTATGGCACCTTGAATTTGATGGATCAGTGAATAAGTTAGGAGTAGGAGCAGGAGTGTGGATATACAACCTGGAGAATGATCACTCAGAAGGCCATGCTTACAGACTGAATTTTAATTGCACTAACAACATGGTTGAATATGAAGCCCTCATTTTAGGTCTCAAACTAGTTAGGAATTTAGGAGCCAAAATTGTTTCTGTTATGGGAGACTCTGAGTTAGTTATAAAACAAATCAATGCTATATATATGACCAGAGATCCTAGATTAAGTTTTTATAGAGGGACAATTGTAGAAATAATGAATACTTTCCTAGAAATTAAGCTTGCAGTCATCCCAAGGAAGCATAATATACAGGCTCATAGTTTAGCAATGTTTTCTAGCACTTATAAGTTACCATTTCAACCTAACCATCAGTACACTACTGAGGTCAGGCACAGACCTACTATCCCAGATAACTTGAAAAACTGGAAAATATTTGCTAATGACAAACAGATAAACAATTTTTTAACCTTAGAGAAAGAATTTGTAAATAGTAATCTAGATATTAACATAACGTTAGATCCTGATTTTAAAGATTAATTAGAAATTTATGAAATAGAAGATGAAAAGATAGATAGATTCCATCCCACTAAATTTGCAAAATCAGATGTAGAAAACCTAAAGCAAGTTGAGATTAATGAAACAATTGACGAAGACTCTGAAGTCATTAATCTCAAAGACAACTTTTTGCTGAAAGGATTAACCCCTTTGGAAGACTTGTTTGATTCAAATGATGTCCCTAGAAAACCAAAGATAGAACCCTTAAAATATGATATAGAGGAGTGTAACATAGGCACTAAGGAAAATCCAAAATTAATCAAACTTTCGAAGTCATTACCTCCTACTGAAAAAGTGAAATACCTTGAACTATTAAAGGAATTCCAAGATGTCTTTTCTTGGAGTTATGAGGACCTCAAGTCCTATGACACCAGAATCATACAATACACCATCCCCATAAAAGAAAACCAGAAACCTTTCAGACAAAAGGTTAGGAGGATTAATCCCATCCTATTACCTTCTATTGAAAAAGAAAATCTGAAGGATGTATGAGGCCAAGATAATAACACCAATCAGATTCTCTGATTGGGTTTCAAATTTAGTGCCAACAAGGAAGAAAACTGGTGAGATCAGACTTTGTGTTGATCTCAAAAATCTTAATAAAGTCTCACTCAAAGACAATTACCCTCTCCCTAAAATGCATCATTTCTTACAAAGGGTAGTTGGGTCAACCAAAATCTCATTATTGGATGGGTTTTCTGGTTACAATCAGATTTTAGTTCACCCAGATGACTAGGCCAAAACTGCGTTTACTACTCCTTGGGGCACATTCATGTATGTGAAGATGCCTTTTAGATTGATGAATGCAGGGGCCACTTTCCAAAGAGCCATGGACATAGCTTTTGCCAAGGAAATTCATGACTTCCTAGTAATATATTTAGATGATATCACTATATTCCCAAAATATGATAATCAGCACTTTAATCATCTAAGGTAGGTTTTCATCAAATGCAGGAAGTATGGAATCTCTTTAAATCCCAATAAATATTTATTTGGGTTAGAAGAGGGAAATTTATTAGGCCATATAATCTCAAAAGATGGTATCCGAATAGATCCTGCAAGAATAGAAGCCATCTTACAGATACAACATCCTAGGAGCATTAGGGAATTACAAGCCTTTTCAGGGAAAATTAACTTTCTTAGGAGATTTATTTCTAACCTAGCATAATTAATTAGATCATTGAACAATATGTTGAAACAATATTTGACCATAAAGTGAACCGTTGAGGCTAAGAAATTCTTTGAAGACAATAAGCTAGCCTTAACTAAAACACCAGTTTTGATAAGTCCAAAATTTGACAAAGATTTCATTTTATTTTCCTTTGCTTCAGAACATATAGTTGTTGCAGTTATACAGTAGAAAAATTATCAGGGTTATGAACAACCTATATCCTTTTTTAGCAAAGCCCTGAGAGATGCCCCCTTAAAATACAACATAATGGAAAATCAAGCCTTTGCTTTGGTCAAAGCTATCAAAGATTTCAGAGTTTACATTTTTTATTCTCATATAATAGCCTATGTCCCGAATTCAATAGTCAAGGATATCCTAACTCAAGATGATCCAGATGGAAAGAGAGGGAAATGGATCGCTACTATATTATAATATGACCTAGAAACCAAACCAACAAAGTTAATCAAAGGCCAAGGTTTAGCCAAGCTCATGTTTGAATCGAACTGCCAAGCCTTATATATAAATTTTATTACAGAAATGGATAATGGAGAGGAGATGGTGACTCCACCAATCAGCTAGGCCTTTATTGAGTCACCATGTTATGTGTTATCACTGAAAAGATTTCAAAGGAAAAGGGTAAGGTAAGGGATAATTGGCCTTGGTTATTCTCAAGTTCCTTTCATGCATAAGAAGCACTTGGCAAACTCAGGGTCAGCATACATCAGAGTTCTTTGAAGGCTCAAGCAAGGCATGTAAGTTTTGAACAACTTCATGGTAGATGGAAAGGCCATTTCAAGCAAAGGAAAGATCAAGAGAGTTGAATTGGCATTAAAAATTTGTTTTGGTGATTACACAGCAGTTTCGTAGCGCGCGCTACGAAACTGCTCAAGATAATGCCTAATGCACAGCAGTTTCGTAGTGCGCTACGAAACTGCTATAGCTGCATATTTTGATATAGTTGACCAGTTTTGAGGAACAAAAGGGAAACATTTTTGAAAGGGAGTTTCTAAATAAGGATCATTCACACAACACAAACATCTAGCAAGGGCAGAAAGGGAAAAGGAAAATCATATATGAACCATAAGCCATTTGTTATAAAAGTGATCACAGTAAGTATTTTTCATCATACTTCAAGCAGCGTTGAAGAAGGTTTTGTCTTCATACAGGTACATGGGCAAGGTATACACATGAAAAGAAAAATATTCCAAAACATTTTTGTGTAATCAAAGAAGGACAGTAGGCATAATTGATTTTGAATATCCTTGTGAAGATCAAAAGCAAAAAGGAGGAACTTTCTCTCCTTGTTTTTACCAGTCAATTTCTAGAAGCATTTATGAGCCGTTAAAACCTCATCTCTGAAAAGTGAAAGAGGTTTTCATCCCTAATATACTGAAGTACAAAAAAATCCTTCAGTTTCCTCAAATACATCCTGAGCTGGGAGAAATGAATGATTAAACTTGCGCTACAAAACTGTTGTAGGTGCAAGTTTTTCACAGGCATATGTCTCTATTTTACACCTGTTTTTCAAAGGCACATTATGGGAGGTAGGGACGGTGTTTCAAAAATCCAAGAGAGGTTTTTGTTCAGCATAGATTGGTTCACAAAAGCCTCCTTCATTTTTTCTAAATACGATTTTTGGGAGAAGTTATGAGCTCTGTCCCAAGACCCATTTTTCAACCAGAACAGAGCAAGGGATAGTCTCCTAGTTTCTAGGAACATCAAGGATCGATTCTGGACAGCTGGAGAAGTATTTTAAAAAACCAAGAGAGGTTTTTGTTCTAGACATCCGGGACTACAAAAAAATCCTTCAGTTTCGAAAAATGTGTCATGGATGAGGAGATAAAGGCTCTGTCCCACGTGCCATTTTCAGGGATCCTAAACCTAAAAACATGGAAACATGTTCCCTAATTTCTAGGGTTTGTCTTCAGCAGTCAGATGACCACGTGGGAGGCTTCATCAAATTCGACTTCTTTAGGTTGCAAGTTGTCAAATAATGCTTTAAATGCTTAGATAAGGTTGTTGTAATCATAATAAGGAGTTACACTCCTAGTTGTATTAGGTCTCTAGGACTCCTAGTTAGGTGTCATTTGCATTTAATAGTTAGTTTTAAGTATAAATAGGTGTCATAGTAGGATGAATTTGAATTCCCCTCATGCTTGAGGAGGAATCTAAGTTATGTAAAGATCTCTATATATATCTGAAGCATCAATGTACTCAGGGTTGGAAATTTTATGGAAAAGCTTGTATTTGGCTTATGTAAGACTCATTTTCAGTAATACATGTTTGACTTTACTTCTCAGGTTCATGAAGGATTTTTTGTGTTCAGAATATGTGATGTTGTCCTTTTCTTAATTCTTATAGTGGTATGGATGTATAATCACTCAAAATTCACTGAATGTGCTCTGACTTCCTGTATACATTTATAAACTGTGTGGTCCCATATGAGTTTACGTTCTGAATGTTTAAATGTTGAATGCCCTGACTTCCATGTAAGGTTGAGTTCATTGTTATATTGAGGTGTTGTTGACTCCATAAGCCCAATGGATAGTTGTTTAATGTGTTTCCACCATTCATATTTTTCACAGTTGTTCTATAAGAGTTAGTCATCTTATCTTTAATCAAAATCATTAATCCATTAAGAGAGAACCCTCTCAGGTTGAGGAGGCTAAGCCTCAGCCTAAAGTAGGTTTGAAACAATTACTTGAAGTCTTCCTGGTCTGCAGCCTTCCAGGGTCTGATTTTGAGATAACACTATGTTGACATCATATATGTTTTACTAAGTCTACAAGCTCCTCCTGAATTATCCAGGACCAAAAGCAAGTTTTTAAAAATGAAATCCTTAAAATTTTGCATTGTAGATAATGATTTGTTTTGGAGGAATGATGAGGGTATTCTTCTCAACTACTATTAAAAGAAGAATCTGAAAAAGTGTTACAAGAGCTTCATGCAGGTGACTGTGGAGGACATCTTTACTGGAAAGCCACTGTTGAAAAAATTCTTAGAGCCAGTTTCTATTGGCCTACTTTGTTTTCTGATGTAAAGAGATATGTAACCTCTTGTAATAAATGTCAAATTGTTGAAGTAAAGAAAAAACTTTTACCCCTTCCCCTTGTTAGGATATTCCTACATGGTATCAGAGCTATTTGAGGGCCGCGTCCGTTGTTGATCCAAATCTGGAGCCGGTAGAACTGCATGCGACTACCATCTCCTAGATATGTTGTTTTTGATTGCTTTCGAGCCGAGAGGACTACTCTGTTGTGTTGGGAGCATCTGTTCTAGTGTGGAACCCCTTTCTTTTCACGCGAAAAGGTTTCCGATAGCCCTAGCTGTGTCATTTTTTAGATCTGGAGGTATACAGTGTTTATTTGCAGTTTACTGTTATTTTCTCTCTGTTTATTTCGGTTTTGGCTTATTTAGCTATTTTTTTTATGGATCTATACCTTTCATTTCTGCATATGCTCTTTGCCCTGCGACTTTGTGCGATCTGGGCAAATCAGAAACAGAAAGGAAGAATTTTTCTCATGTGTATGCTCTTTTCCCTGCACCTTAGTGTGATCTCGGAAAATCAGAAACATTGAGGAAAATAATTTAGTTTCCGAGTAAAGCTAACATTAAGCCGTAAGGCTTGTTTCTTTTGCATGTCCGTGTTGGGTTTTGTGTTTTTTGTTTTGTAGGGAGAAAAAGAGCTTTCTCAAGCAAGCACGCAATCCAAAGCATCCGTGACTAAAAAAAACAAAGCCCCCCCCCCC
>APFE030520835.1:0-11521 GCA_000404065.3 Pinus taeda | reverse complement strand
GAACAAAGTTTGCAAGGCCCGAATCAGGAATTTAAAGGCAAAATTGAAGAAGGCTTCAAAGAGGCGAAAGGAGCATGATCAACTTCAGATTTTGTGCGAGGCTTCCTTGCCCCAACATAGCTCTTGATAGAGAAAGCTCAGCCCAAATTTCAAGAAATTTGGGGCTTTTTTTGCATTTTGACAAATTTTGGCATAAAAAACAGGGAATTTTGCCCTCTGCGCTACGCCACGTGGCGCTCGCTTTTGCTAGGAGGCTCCAAATTGAAAAAAATCAGCATTTTTGGATTTGGCATGAAAAATTATGCTTGCTAGTTCATGGCCAAGAAATTTGAGCAGGTTTTGGGCCCTCAAAACGGTCAAAAACACTCAAAACATGACCTCACTGCCCCTATTTTGACACACAGGAAGTAGCCTTGGGAGATTTGATTTTTGATAGTGCAAATGAAGGCCAAATTGAAAAATTCCACTTGGGTTGGAACATCAACAGGTAGACCTTTCCAACAAGCCTACGTGGAGCTGATTTGGACATAGGGAAGGCCTCCAAAAGGGGGTCTAAATAGGCACGGCGCATAATGGAAAAATTGCCAGTTTGACCAAGTTTTGCTCTGTTTTTCGCCCAGTTTTGGCCAGTTTGACTTTTTCACTTTCTTATTGTCAAATTATGATGTAATTTCATGTACATTGATGGATCATGATGTAAATATGTTTAATTTTCACTTGGTTAGGTAGATTCATCAGTTAAAAGGTTGTTTGAAACTTAATGAATAAGTTCCCTTGTTTCTAGAGGCATGTTGTTTCATTGCTTGATTTCTAGTTCCTAGTTTAGAATTAGTTGGATCAGATCCTAAACATGTGAGCTCGACACCTAGAGGCAAGGATGAGCTATTATTTGTCTATATTATGTATTTTTTCAATCATTGGCATGGTTGGACTCTTGAGAAAACCTTGAGCTTCATTGTACACTCACATCAGTATTTTGGCTAAGGAATTGAGACCAAGATTTGCAGTACTCTTTGGGATCCTTGTGTTATTTGTTTTGGTACAGTGCTTTCTTATGTCTTTGTGAATTTATTCATGTTTTATATGTATCATTTCTCTTTATTTCTTCTCAGGTAAACAAACAAGAGTGTAAGTAGAATACATTGAAAAGTGCAGTGCTCTACTTGAAGTTTGCTTTAGTCTTTTGATGTTTTCCACTGTTTGGAGAGGTTCCATGGTTTCTCTTGCCCTCTTCAACTCCTCCTATGTCTAAATCCATCCATCTCACTTGAATTAGAGTGTCAAATTCAGTTTCCTACCTTGACCCATCGAGATCCCTGTAGAACTGTGCCTCATTCCCCACACCCCAAAATCCGCCTTCTCATCCGAGCCAACAATTCATCAATTCATTCAAAAACCTCTTGCACACATATATCTAGCCTAAGATTAGTAATCAAATCAGTCATCTCAAGCCTTTAGTGAATACAATTTGCTGAGATAGACCCGAAGAGAGCCCTCTTCTGACCTGGTAGGGCTAGCTACTAGGCTAAGCGTGGTTTGATGTGGACCTAGAATCTTACCTTTTCAACCTGAGGTAAATCTAGGCTCTAACATAGTGGTGACTCACTGGGGACTTAAATTGATTTTTTGTTAGTATTCTTTGTTTTTAAACTATTAGACGGAGTCTGAAGATTAGCCAGGTAGCCTTCGAAACGCTTTTTCTTTACATTAGCGCAAGTAGATAAACACTACTTCAGTCGATCTCCGGTCTAGTCTTATTAACAGAAAATCTAACCTGCAAACACCCCAGTACATTTGATGATTCTGAAGCTTAGGATTTGATAGGATGAAAAAGTTGTAAATGTCTATTTGATCTCTTGGAAATAATAGCACACTTGCTTCCAGAAGATATACCAGAGCCAATCCAGATCCAAATCCTCCTTCTGTATACGAGAATCCCAATCTTATTCCAAGAATCCTTCGTCAAGAGAGTTTTGTAATTCCCATAGTCAAATCGCATTCATGTCCTGTGATTTTTGAGTATCTTGAAGAGCCTGATTTTGATGAACAGTTTGATTTGTCATTATTTGAAAACAAATCCAAAAGTGTTGTTGGTTCTACAGTCTCGAATCTGGAATTTATTGCTGATCTAGAAACTGAAAGGGCTAATAAGTCGATTGAGGATTATATCATGAAACAACTCCAGACTGCAGTTGTGGCTTCAAATATCGTTGATTTCCGAGAAACTGCATCTGCAACCCTTGGATCTTCTGCAATCGCATCCAGCTCAAGGATTCCCACCGAACCGCCTTTCATTCCCACCATCCCCATGCAACCTATTATCTCTGATCAAAAGTCTGCAATGGTATCACCTCCATCTACTCTTTCTACTCCTCAAACTCCCAAAATTGCTTCTCCTCCGCACACCCCTCCTCATACACCTCATACATCAGCTGCACCTACTCCCCCAACATCCCCAAGACCGAATCCACTGAGAGCAATGGCTGGTCGTTTTGCACCCCTTGTGCTGCCTCAGAATTTGGAGGATATACCCGCCAATTATCAAAGCAAAATTCCTTTCTTTGATGGCACTCCTCACAGTGTTACAGCTCAACAACATGTGGACAGAATGGCAGATTTCTTCGACCTTCATGAAATTGATGCGGAAAATGTGACAATGAGACTGTTTGTATAGACATTTGGTGGTGAAGTTAGGAAATGGTTCAGAGCTTTGCGTGCTGCAATTATCACTACATTAGCCAATCTACAAAGATAATTATTAGACTACTGGGAAGTGAAGAAAAATCCTCTTCAAATCCTTGCTGAATACGAGCACATCAAGCAGAACGTTGGTGAGTCTGTCCAAGATTATTGCATTAGATTCAATTCTGTTTATAATGCAATCCCTGATCATCTAAGGCCACCCATGGGGCTAGCCTTGATCAAGTTTCCAGATGGTTTAGATACAGATATCGCCTATCAACTAAGGGAGAGAGATCCGGCCACGTTGGAAGACATGCAGAAGATTACAGTCAACGTTGAAGCAAATCTGCTAGCCAAGAGAGCTAGAGTAAGAGCAAAAAAGAAAGTCACCTTAAAAGAAGAGTCTTCCTCATCAGAGCAAGTACTTCAGAAGGTGGATCAGATGCTAGAGAGGATGAAAATTGACAAACATGAACCTCAAGTTAGAAATCCTAACTTCCATGGCCAACAACAGCCACAATATAGAATCAAACAAAGAGAGCAGTGAGCCCATGATCAAACAGTGTAGCAACCGATACAGACACCTCTATAGCAAAATTTTGTACATGGACTGGAATCAGATGAAGAGGAAAATTTGATTGACGAAGAAAATAATTTCTTCACGCCCGATGATATGCCAGTTTTCATCATTAAGGATGAGGAGTATTCTGAGAATTCAGTTGAACAAAGAGATGACAATTTCATTTTGGCAAATGAAACTGTTCTTAAGGAAGAGTCTGAAGAGTACCAAAGAGGATACATGAATGCTTTGTTAGCTCAACAATGACAATATTCACTCTGAAATAGAGATGTGCCTGTGAACCCAATTTAGAAAAGGAAAGAGGCAACAGTGTCAAAGAATGATCCTCCTAATGTGCAGAAAAAAGGAAAAGAGGCAGCTGATCCTACCACCAGTAAAATGCCATCAGCAAATGAGAGATCCAATCAGCCAAGTGGGTCAAAGGATAAACCTGAAAAGAAATATGTTCCAGCGAAAGAAGTAGAAAAGGTTTCAGTTTTTAACTTAGAAAATGAAATCACTAAGTTAAAAATATCTATTCCTTTGACCGAGTTGATGAAGAACAACAATTATAAAGGTCAGGTGTCTAAAATTTTGAATTTAGATCCATCATCTGATATGGTGAATGTGGAGAATGACAGTCCTGAGTTGATTTTTGGGCCAGCATTGGAAGGTCAGTCTCAAGATAGTGATGTGGCACCCTTCTACATTTGTCTCAAGTGCGTGACTTTGTGTTACATAATGCTATGTTTGATTCTGGAGCCTCTCATAATCTCATGCCTAAGGCCATCACGGATAAATTGGGACTGGACATTACGAGAAAATATCATGACCTTTACTCTTTCGATTCCAAGAGAGTAAGGTGCATCGGTCTTATCAAGGATTTGGTGGTCAGTATGGATCAGATTCCGGCCAAAAATGTTTTGATGCATGTGGTTGTGGCAGATATACCTCCTAGATTTGGCATGCTCCTTTCCAGATCTTGGGGAGCAAAGATTAAAGGGACAATGCAACTTGATTTCTCCTATGCTACCATTCCCGTGTTCGGACAGATGAGGAAACTATACCGGGAACAAAAGATGAAGTATATGATTACTAGCAAGGAGAAACCGGTAAATCATCCGATCAACTATGTACATACTGATTTAGAATCATTTTTTTTGTATTCAAATAGCTTTAATGATGTAGATAGCCAAATAGTTCAAGTAGAGAATGTTCCTGAAATCACTGAAAATTTCAGATAAATCTTAAGGTAAGAAAGACAAAATACTGCTGAGAAATCAGCTAGTCAACAACAGCATAAAGATGGACAACAAGGACAAGAAACAACACATAAGGAATTTCAGCACTTGGAAGAGGATGAAGCGGGCCTGTGGGTCATGGATTTTGATGGTGCTATTGGAAGGGAAGGTGCTGGAATTGGCATTTGGATTCGCAACCCTGTTTTCGCTCCAAATAAAGTGCCTAGCATTGTAAGTATCTACTCTTATAAACTAGCTTTTGATTGTTCAAATAATGAGGCTGAGTATGAAGCTTTAATTGCCAGTTTAAAAATTCTTAGAAAGTTGAATGCCAAAAGGATTTCAATGTATGGCGACTCCGACCTGGTTATCAAGCAAGTGAAAGGGGAATACCAAGAAAAACATCCTAGAATGCGGGCTTACTGAAATGCAGTGCTTGATATTTTGAGAGTATTTTCAGATTATACTTTAACTTGTGTTCCTCGTGCTCAGAATATCATTGCTGATTCACTTGCAACAGCAGCAAGTAATCTGAAAGTGCCAATGAACTCAAACAACAAGTTTGAGATTCACGTGAAAAATTGCCCAACTGTCCCGGACAGTCAAAGGTATTGGCAAGTGTTTCAAGATGATGATGAGATCGATGAATTTCTGCAAAACAAAGGTAAATTCAAAGACACTTCTATTGATGTGGAATATGATGATGGTGATGCGGATATAGAGGTAAATCAGATGAAGTTTTTGCAGCTCAAAGACAACATCATTCCTAAAGGTCTAATCCCTTTAGAGGAGTTGTTCGATCATGATGATGTGGCATGGAAACCAAGCTTGCTGCCAACCGAAAAAGGAGTGGAGGATGTAAACATTGGATCAGCTGAAAATCCGAAGATGGTAAAATTGTCAAAAGCATTACCTCCACAAGTAAAGGCCAAGTATATCAGCTTGTTATCTTCTTTCACTAATGTTTTTGCTTGGGATTATTCAGATTTGAAGTCATATGATACAAGTATCATTCAGCATGTCATCCTGCTTAAGCCCAATCAAAAGCCATTTCATCAAAAACTAAGGAGAATAAATCCAAAGTTGCTACCCTCGATTGAGAAGGAAGTGAACCGATTGTATAAAGCCAGTATCATAGTCCCCATAAGGTTTTTAGATTGGATTTCAAACTTGGTGCCCGTACGCAAGAATACCGGTGAGATTCGGCTATGTATTGATTTTAGAAATCTGAAAAAATTTTCTTTGAAGGAAAACTATCCATTGCCCAAGATGGATCATATACTTCAGCGAGTAGTTGGAGCATCTAGGATGTCACTACTTGATGGTTATTCAAGTTATAACCAAATTCTGGTCCATGAGGATGATCGAGACAAAACAGCATTCACCACTCCATGGGGAACCTTTCACTGTGCAAAGAGGCCTTTTGGATTGAAAAATGTTGGTGCAACCTTTCAACGGGCGATGGATATCGCATTTGCCAATGAAAAAGATGTTTTTCTAGTTGTTTATCTTGATGACTTAACTGTTTTCTCTAATTCAGATGAAGATCACCTATATCATTTGAAGATTGTGTTTCAGCGGTGTAGGAAATATGGCATCTCACTTAATCCAAAGAAAAGTTTGTTTTCCATGGATGAAGGAAAACTTCTTGGGCACATCATCTCAAAGGAGGGCATCCACATTGATCTAGCTCGACTGGAGGCCATTCAAAAGATTGATTTTCCACAAAGTAAGAAAGAAATCCAATCCTTCAATGGTAAGATCAATTTTTTACGCCGTTTTGTGCCCAATCTTGCAGAACACTTAAGAGAGATCACAAATATTCTAAAAAAGGATAGTGCAGTAAGGTGGACAGAGGAAGCGGTTAAGTATTTCACTTTAGTGAAATTAGCTCTTTCTTCAGCTCTGGTTTTGACCAGCCCGAACTATACTCAGGATTTTATTTTGTTTTCATTTGCCTTGGATCATACTATGGCAGCGGTCTTGATGCAAAAAAGAGACCAGTCGAGAATCCAATCGCTTTTTTTAGCAAAACCATAAGGGATGCGGCATTGAAGTATAATATTATTGAAAAACAGGCCCTTGCTTTGGTAAAGGCATTGAAGGACTTTCGGGTTTATATTTTGCATTCTCACATTCTTGCTTATGTCCCAAACACTGTTGTTAAGGATGTCCTAATGCAAATAGATCTGGAGGGGAGAAGAGGCAAATGGATTGCTGTCTTGTTGGAGTATGATGTAGAAATCAAGCCGATGAAGCTCATTAAAGGCCAAGGGTTGGCTAAACTGATGGCTGAGTCAAATCTACACGTCCTGGACATCAATCTAATTGCTGCTATGTCTAAGGAAAATGAAGAGAATTTGCCCGTACAGGTATCAGGAATGTTTCTCCTTTCTCCTTGGTATTCAGACATTGTTTATGTACTCCAAAACTTGTCATCGCAGCCTAGAATGGCTAAAAATAAAAGTAGGACACTAAAATTGAATGCTGCAAAATTTTGTATCATGAATGGTGCACTTTATTGGAAAGACCTCGATGGTGTCTTGGTAAATTGTTTAGTGGAAGAAGAAGCGAAACAGGTAATGGAGGAGTTTCACAAAGGAGATTGCGGAGGCCATCTTTTCTGGAAGACAACTACCAATAAAATTTTGAGAGCTAGGTATTATTGGCCAACTCTTTTTGCTGATGTGTACAAAACAGTGGCCAGCTGCCATGAATGTCAGATTTTCCAAGGTAAGAGAAAGTTGCAACCTTTACCACTCAAGCCTATTGAAGTAAGTACTCCATTTCAGCAGTGGGGTTTGGATTTCACCGGTGAAATTCATCCTTCTTCCTCGGCACAGCATAAATGGATCCTCACAGCGACGGATTATTTCACCAAATGGATTGAGGCAATACCTACAAGACAGGCCACTGATTCGGTAATAATCTCCTTTCTTGAAAATAACATTTTGTCTCTTTTGTTTGTCCCCATAAGCTGATCACTGACAATGCAGCAGCCTTCAAATCGAAAAGAATGATTGATTTTTGTCATAAGTATCAAAACACTTTGGGGTATTCGATTGCCTATTATCCACAGGGCAATGGATTGGCTGAATCCTCAAATAAATCTCTTGTCAACATTATCAAAAAGTTGCTGGAAATTTACAAGAAAAGTTGGCACAAAAAGCTGGTCAATGCACTTTGGGCAGACAGGGTAAGTCACAAAAAATCTATAGGCATGTCTCCTTTTAAGCTTGTATACGGTGTGGACATAGTTTTCCCAACTTCTTTGGCAGTCCCGGTGGTCAAACTTCTGCAAGAAGCGAACAAAAAATATGATGGTTTGCAGTGGAGGATCAATCAAATGATTCACTTGCAGTAGACTAGGGATGTGGTATTTCAAAATACTTTCAAGTTGCAGGAAAGAATCAAGAGAATATATGACCGAAAAGCCAAGGTGGATAGTTTTGAGATAGGAGATATAGTGTTGAAATGGGATGCAAGGAATGAGGAGAAAGGTAAACATGGCAAATTTGAAATTCTGTGGAAAGGACCATACAAGATTGCTACATATCGGGGAAAGAATGCTTTCTTGTTGCAAGAGCTGAATGGCGAAGATTACTCGGGTGGAGCGGTCAATGGTCGGCTCCTCAAGCGGTATTATTTGTGAGATGTTTTCTGTTGTTCCATTCATCATTGTATATACCGGTGTGTTTAAATTCCATTGCAAGTGTGTACTGTTTTCATTCTTCAGCTTGGGGCCCGAGGTGAAGGCTATAAAGCTGGAGTTTGATTTCAGTTTTGGTTTGGTTCAATAGAGTCAGGTCTGTCAGTCAATTTCAGTCTTGAAAATGAGTCCATTTTGAGTCAAGTTCAGTCCTGAAATTGAGACTTTAAGTCAAGATTTTAGTTTTGTTTCATTGAACTTATTGACTCCATAGCCCAATGGACAAGGGCACTATCAGCTTTCCCAGAGATCTATAGTTCTTGGCACCTCCAAGGAGCTACCATCCCCATTGGAGCCAATGTTAGTGTCAGTATCTTCATCCCTCCGTTAGAGATCAAATCCTCTTGCTTCATTTCATATTAGGTGTCCCGCCCAGTCATTTGCATTCCATTAGGCGCCTGGATCATCTGACGCAAGTGGCTTTTGTTACACAAAAATATCGTCACCATGATTATTTGCAGTCAGTATGAGTCTATCATCACTTATAATAACCTCCTAAGCAAGTCTCAAACCTCAGCTCTTCATGTCAAGCTTTGTAAATGAGAGAAAAGAAATTTAAAATCAATATTACTCTGGTTCCACAGTTTCTCTCACTTTTTCCTGCGGACCCGCACCCTTTGTTCATATTTCCCGCACATCTGCACACTCTGTCTGTAAAGGGGTGGGTGCATACCCCTGTAAAAGTCAAAAAGGCACAAGTTTATCTTTAAAAACTCACTTTTGGGTTAATTCTAGATGTTTCTAGAAGGATTTTGAAGTGGATTGTTCGCTCCAAGGTGGTTCATGCATCCCAAAAGAGAAGGAGCTAATCGCTTGATAGGAGGAGCTATCCCTTTGAAGGAGGGCTTTATCCCTTTGAAGGAGGACCTAGTAAATTCCCTCCATTGCACTATAAATTAAGGCATTGGGTCAGTTGCTAGGGAGGTTAGAAGCTGAACATTTTGAGGGTAAATGCTGATGGAATTGGGACTTCCTAGTTAAACTTGAGAGGAGAGATCACATACCTTTTGGTTTCATTGGGAAGTGAGTGAAACTTGTCAAAGTAGAGGAGACTTCTTGTCGGACCCTGGGAGGAGCTTGTACAGCATCAAGGCACAGGTTGTAAAGTTCTTCTTCATTTGAATTAATACAATCAGATTCATTTTTCTCAACAAATTGTCTTATATGGTTTGTTTCATAATCTCCTTGATCATTATGATGAATATGCTTTATGATATTGGCTTTTCAGGTGCTATTTAATTTGGTTTGCTTGTTTGTGTTTGCAGAATTACACTTCAAGGAAGCTCATTTGGAGCGAGGGAGCGAAGCTTCCACAAACTTGCATTGGACCCAAGGTAGGCCTAAAACACTTGTTTGCCTTTGTTTTACTTGCATATTTAGAGAAAGATAGTTTTTGATTGGCTTGCTTGTCACTAGATATCTTTAGATACTAGGAAGGTCGATCTTGTCCGCAACCTCGAATCATTCCGCATGACAAAATGGCGACTCCACTGGGGACTTGATTGTTTTCCTTATTTTCCTTTGACCTGAGAAACTTGCCTTTTTGTTTATGTTTTTGACTTGTTTTGTGTGGAATTGGGTGGATTTAGTGGATCTAGGTTTGTTTTGGCTTTTCATAACTTTAGGAGAAGCCCGCAGCCTGTGCTTGTATCACAGTGTATACCTCTACGCACTTTTACTTTGTACACAGAGCGTGCACACACCTATGCAAACTTTGAACCTGCAGACCCTGCTAAATTTTTGAAAAACTTGGTTTTTCCTCTTTTAATTAGTTTTATCTTGTTTTAGGTATTGTAATCCTCTACCCAGACCTGCATATGACTTGTTGAAAGCTTTCCTTGGTCTAATTTCATTGGTGTTAGGGTTTTAGGTGAAATTCCTAGAAGTTTTGGTTGCCGGTCTTGATTTTCATTTTGGTCATGTAGTAGCTTAGAGCTTAGAAGCAT
Organism: Pinus taeda; assembly: GCA_000404065.3. Classification (NCBI taxonomy): domain Eukaryota; kingdom Viridiplantae; phylum Streptophyta; class Pinopsida; order Pinales; family Pinaceae; genus Pinus; species Pinus taeda. The sequence goes on along the minus strand of APFE030520835.1, from coordinate 1,384 downwards.
AGAAGCCTCAGATCACCCTAGTTTTTATTGCCTTCTTGTGATTCTGACCATTTGTAAAATCAACCCTTGTTGAGGAATCCATCTTGTGTTTTCTCTTTCCAAAATTTCGAAAAGCTTGTGTTAAAAGTTTGGATTTCATTTTACAAAAAAGAACAAAAGATCGCTTGTTTTTGACTGATTTGTGATTCTGGACAAGTTAGTCCTTGGTTTGCTTATCACCAAGTAAAACATCATTGAAAAGACAAAAATATTTTGTAAGCTTTTACTTCAAGTAGTTTTTTATAGTTTGTAGATCTTAAGATTTGCTTTGTTCATAGTTTTTTCAAGATTTGTTTTAGTTTACTTAAGATTTGCTTTAATCATAGTTTTGAGTGTTTTTATAAAAATACAAAAATCTCTTTTGAAAAAAGTTTGTTTTGGTAGCATTTGAGCGTTTGAATGAAAAAGGAATTCTTGTGCAAATAACTAGTTGTCTCGTTTTGAGTGCATTGGAACGAAAACTCTTCTTTAAATTTGTTTGTTAAGAAAGATTTGTGTTTACACGCATTTGCATTCTCAAACTTTTTCCTAGCTAGAAGTTGATTGAAGAGCAAAGATTGTTTGATCATCTTAAGTGCATCTTTTTAGTGATTTTGAGTCGAGTCTTCACATCACAAGTTTCATCTCCGCACCTCTTGACTTAATCAAAAACCAATAAAAATAACGCTTAAAGTAAAATTAATCTAGAAATCTTTTTATCTCTAGGGCTCTAATTTTACACCAACATAGCTTAGGCTAGTGTCTTGGATAGGGGCGTACTTAACTCTCCAAGATAGTAAAACAAACAAGTAGTTGTATTTGGCCGTAGGAGAGAAAGTCAATTGTTGCATCTATGCTCTGGGAAAGCTCCTTTTAAAGGAGAAGCACGAGATCGTGTCCGAACCAGTGTGGGAATCAATCCTTCCTCATTGGGAACGACGCCAGATATTCACGTATTACAAACGGTAGACCTTGGATTAACCATTGTCGAGGAGCCTGGGGTCACTTGTTGGTAAACCTTGGTTTATGTCAAGGAGCCTTCAAGGGGATTGAGCTTGTTACTCTGCCCTTGCGTGTGTATCGGATCGTAGACTGTTCCTCCAGGTATATTTGTTTCTGTTGGTAACCATAGTGACCATATTCTATAGGATTCTTCCTAAGGTGACGATGGCGGGAAGATCCCACTGTACTTGGAGTAGACGTCGGCTAGACTCACTTGGATTTTTTTGGGGGTTCTCTTTACTCGAGACGCTTAAGTGGAGAAACTTGTGCCAGTCTATTCATTAAGCAGGTTGTTGGGGTAACTGTTCCAACCGCTATTTCTGTATCGAACTCTGCGACGTTGGATTTCATCACCAACTAGTGT
>APFE030520832.1:0-23182 GCA_000404065.3 Pinus taeda | reverse complement strand
TATATATGTGTATATATAAGTTCATGTTTCAACAATGCATCATTGATAGAGACATTAAATCCATCATGAAAAGTTCATTTGGTCTAGAAAATAAAAGCATTTAGACTCTTTTCTAATCTCTATCATATTGTTTCATTATGTATTGTGTTGTACAAGAAACATTGTGTTCATGTGCTTGCACCTAGTACATGTCATGTGTGAAAGTCAAACATTAAGAACTTAAAGTCTACTAGAGTTTTTGGTTGGCACCAAATTTTATTGGTTTTTTAAATAGTTACATATATATTTACATATGTATATGCTATGAATAAAATGAATTATTTAGAAACTGGAAAAAGCATGAAGGTACAATTGATCACTTCTTTCGATTGTGTTTACATGGAACTCAATACTTTCATTGATAACTTATCAAAAACTAGACTCTAAAGTTTAGGACTTCAGGCTAGATTATTCTGCTTGAGTTTAGAAATGGGGTTTCTGTCAACAATTTTTTAAGTCAACTTTTCATGCATTAGTTTATATGTATTATATGTAATAGTTTTCTATTATATGTAATACTTTAGTCAACATCTTTTTCTTGGATTAGTTTGTATGTACTATATGTAATATGTTGAGGCATCCCATATACACTCCCCAACTACAGGCCATTGCAATGCTAAGGGTTCTATTATACATGGTTGGGTTCATGATAAATCACGTAGCCCATTGAGAGTTCATGTTCTAGTCATAAATCTGACCTCTGGCGCCAGTCGGAGTGTCAAAGATAGTGTACCTATCTCTGTTGATGATCAAGCTACCTCTAGTGGACCTTCTTCACCTATTTCTGGTACACTTACTACATTTTTAAATCCTATTTAGACTTTATGTGTTTATGTCTTAAAATTGTCTTTAATTTTTAAATTGTCTTCAACTGATGTGTTTGAATTTAATCTATATCTTAGTATACTTCTAGTTTGTTAATTATATATGTTAAATTATGTTTATGATTTGTAAGTCATCAGTGAGCTGAAGTTCAGTATCAAAGTGAAGCATCGATCCCTCTGTGGGCTGATGCAAGTCATATCACACTGGAGGATGATACAACCCATCATATGTTAATCACAAAAGAGATATGTCACATCCCTATCAATCTACTAAGTCATCATAGTTTGTCTTTGATGTTGGATAGCATCAATAGGTTGAAATATACATACAAGTGCTTGGGCCCATAGACCCACCTTTTAGGAGGTATGAGGTTAGAGGCCTAGACACACAGGAAGTGGTGAAAGAGTCCACCAATAACATTGATGTTCATGAGGAGTTCTTTGACATCCCTCTAGATTTCCCTACTGGACATAGACATGTAATTCCACTGAAATATTTTAAGAATGTTAATGAAACCCCTTTTTTGTATGATAAAGTCATTGAAGCTCAGGTCTAATTTCCCCCACCATGACCAAGTCTCAATTTATATTGCCAAGCATAATTTATGCCAAGATCGTGTTACATATGAGGTTGGATAACACTCATATCGAAACTCATTATTAAGCACTCAACTTGGGAAACAATTATTACCATGGGGAGGTTGCAACAACCTTGGTCATGTACCACAACCTTCGAGATTCTTTCCACTATCGTCTTGAAGCATTGTATTACTAGAAAAGCAAGAGGAGTTATCACATCTCGGTGGTGAGACTAGTGAGACTATTCTAGACAACATCTAAACATCTTTGACCAGTGTACATGTTGCATTGGATGGAGATATTTGTATTTCCTTGTGAACCACTAGTTCCCTAATATGATGATGCATTTCTGGCGAGTTTACCCATTGACCAGCTTTTGACATATATATGTGTGTATCATGATGTCATTCATGAGACTTGGAGGGTTCACGACTTGCATGACATAGACAATGTATATATATATATATATATATATAGATATATAGATATATATAGATATATATATGAAACTTTTGAATGTTATTTTCAAATTATGCATAATTATTTAGATTAATTTCTAGTTTGTATTAGATTTCCTTTATATTAAAATTTCATGATAGCATGTAGACATAACGCAACTACATGGATGAGCTTATAAAGTCATCTAAGGGGGCAGCTGATCAGTGAGGCCATCCTCGCCATAACATGTCTCCGTGGATTCTCCTCCATCTCCACCTCCACCTCATATGTTCAATAATGTGGAGGAGACTCACTGTGTACAACCACATGGACCAATAGTTGAGGAAAAGTGTTTTATTCCTAATATTTCAACATTTTTTTTATTTACACATATCTGTTAATTAATTTATAGACTAACTATAATATGTCCATGCCATTATGTACATAGGCCCATGTGGAGAGTGGTGTTGATGTTGTTGTTATGTGGAGACATGAGTGGGATTTTATATTCAGAGGCACTAATGATGGGGATCCATCAATGCAGGACCCGATCCTTGAGCTAGAGCAGGGGAGCACCAAACCCAGATTCATCATGCCTCCATCCTATTTGACTTGCATTTGTGCTCGATTGAGGTTAGTTTATTCATGTATATGTAATTAAAAATGTGTTTTAAAATAATTTATTTCCATATTGTTTATTTTGTACAAATAATGATTTAATTAGTTTAAATTTGAATGTGTTATATTGCAGTATGAGCTTATGGACACTTACTTTGCATGACATAACTCACATAGGAGTTCTTGTGGTACCTAGGGTGGATAGTTTGTATATTTTCAGGCTCATTTCATAGGGGCACATTCATATGTGATACAAACTTTGTATATTTTCATACATGGACAGTTTATAGATTTAGATCATGGACATTATTTTAGTTTATAAATTGTTATTATTTTAGTTTATGGATTTGTATTAATATTGTTTATGGATGCTCATTAATTTTTGAATTTTATGGATCTCTTAAAATTATTTTTCTAATATAGAATTTTTTCTATATAATATCAGTTCTATTAGTAAAATATAACAATTTTAATTTCAAGTTTCATATCTAAGAAAATAATTATAATATTAAGTTATGATGCAAGTCACTTTGATGCTTAAAATGAACTAAAAAATATCATGTATCAATGAAATATTGAGCATGGAGAGAATTACAATCATGTTTCATGTTGGCTTGTAGAAAGTGCCTTTGAGTGCAATCAACAATGTATGTTATTGCAATTCAATTTTAAAATTAAATTATTCGAATTATAAAGCCCATTCCATATAATATTATATAATATTTATATTATATTATATATATATGATTTTTTTGTGACCCACCCATACACCATTGCATGGACAACATTTTTTAAGTATTTCAATCAATTCCTTATGATTGAAATAAGTAATATTCAATTTTAAAATATGTGGAGATGTCAAAGCTAGAAATACAAGTTTTATTTGATTTTATTTTGTTCGAGGTTATTTACAAAAGCTTAGTCATAATGCAAATTGTCAATAATTGTTTTCTGCTTACACTTAAATCAATTCACATTGTTAAACTAATTACCTTGAAATTAATGTACACCACTAGTTACATCAAATAATAAATCAACATATCAACTGATATCAATGCATCTAATAGGATGATAAATCAACATATAAACTAAAATCAATGCATCTAATGGAAACAATAAAATAGGATTAGAGATCAACATCTACATTGAAATCAATGCATCTAATGTTTCAAGGAATCAAATAGGATTAGAAATCAACATCTACATTGAAATCAATGTAGTTAGTGCTTTCAATCGGATAGGATTAGGAATCAACATTTACAATGAAATCAATGCATCTAATGCAATCTCAAACAAATAAAACTAGAAATTAACATAATTAATGAAATTAATGCATCTAATGCAAGCAATGAAGTAGAATTAGAAATCAACATATACACATAAATCAATGCATCTAATGCAAGAAATCAAACAGGATTAGAAATCAACATCTGTATGTAGAATGCATCTAGTGCAAGCAATGTTTTTCCCTTTAAACCTCCCCTCCATCTATATTGATATATCTCTCCATCTCTCCTTCTTTGTCTCTCTATCTTACTACCCAATACACACATGTTCTCTCTCTTCATATCTATCTATATCTCCCTTTCCCCCTTCCTCTATCTCTCTCTTCTTCGCTCTCTCCCCCTTCCATCTATATCTTTATCTCCCTTTGTCTTTCCTTCTTCATCTCTCTATATCACCACGCAAACATACACATTTGTTTTCCATATCCATCTATATCTCCATCCCTCTCTCTCTCTCTCCATATTCCTCTTTCTCTCTCTCTCTCTCATCCTTCTCTCCCTTTTCTCCCCTTCTATCTATCTTCTCTTTTACTCTCCTCTCTACCTCTCTCTCCATCTCCCTTCTCACTCCCTCTCTCTCTCTCTCTCTCTCTCTCTCTCTCCCTCTCTCTCTCGACCTTTTTCTCTCTATATGTATTTCTTGTTACCTCCATCTCTCTCCCCTTCCAACTCCATCTATTTCCCTCCCTCTTACTTCCTCTTTCTTTTCCTTTCTCTCCCACCTCCCTTTGTCTCCCCCTCGCATCGCTCACTCACTCTATCTATCTATCTAACTCTCTCTCTCTCTCTCTCTCTCTCTCTCAAGATTTTCCCTACAATTGTTGAATATCTCCCTTTATCCCTCATTCTCTATCCCCCTTCTTTCCATCTCTCCTTCTTTATATTTCTATCTCATCCCAAGCACACACACTATCTCTCCATGTCTCCCTTGTCACTCCTTCTCTCTTCGTCCCCCATTCTCTCTCTATATGTCTTCAGCATCTTCCTTCCCTATCTTTTCCTCCAACTTCTTCTCTCGAGCTCCCTCTCTTTCTCAGAGACACTCTCCTCCTTTCCCTACCTCCATTTTTGTGTCCCTTCTCTCTCTCTCTTACCCTTTTCTCCCACTCTCTCTCATCTATATTTCAAAAAGTTTAAAATGCTTTGACCATTAAAATATTTATTTTAAATATTTATTTATTTATTTTGATGTCATACAACAATTAAATTTTTTTATGTAATACATATTTAAAATGAAATATTCCAAATGTGTGTTGTACATTCACCTAGAGGGAAAATGAAAATTTCCATGGAAATATTCTCTAAAATTTTCCAAAATATTAATGTTCCAACTACCTCCATCAGAAATTCATGGAGAGCTTCATGTCTTCCAATTGAAACTGTTTAGTTTTTATTTCTTTAGGTATATTTAGGTGATGATTAATTCAGGATTCTAAAAATATTATACATTTTATTATGTTTGATTTATAAAAAAAATAGGTTAAATAAAATTAACATATCGAGTATGACTCTTTTTGTGTGAATGACTCTTTTTCTACACCTGCTACGTATGTCAACCAGATTTATTAATGTGGTTGTCCCAACATATGTTATAATATAACCAATTTTATATTATATTAAAGTTAATAATATTATATTAATCCAAAATTAATAAATTTAATATTACATTACAATATGTTAAATTTTAAATATTTTATATTAATTATCATATTTCAGAATTTAATTTAATAGTAATATTATAGATTTTTTAGTATTCATATTAAATTTAATAAGATCTTTAAATGACATGATGACAAAAATTATAAGAAAATTTGAAATTTTAAACTATGGTAAAAACTTAAATCTTAGAAATTTATTGATTCTAAAATCTAAATTATGGGATTCAAATATTTGTTTTTATAAAGACTTGATTGAGCATAATGGCTCGAACGAGCCATAGTGTTTGATTAAGCTCCTTTTGACCGTGTGTTTGGCTTGATTGAGGGTTTGCAAAACCATTAGTTCAGTCTATTTAAATTTAAATTTTTAAATGCTTGATCAAGCCTCTGAAGTCCTAAAATCCATAATTTTAGCACCCCTTTTACAAAATTTCCCGCAACACCATTCTCTACCCTAGAGGACTTAGGGAAAAATTTGTCCTGAAGCGGTACAGATTATCATGTTGGATTCATGAGGGAATCCTCTGTCCAATGACATATGAGTTTGAAATTTTCGAATTCATATGGTATTTTTCATCACATTTCTTTTAAACATAACACTTGAAATTTTTTTGAACAATTTTAAAGAGGTTGAATAAAAAATCAATATCATACAATAAACACAATGAAAAAAATTCAAAAAATACCACTATCTTAGTTTACGAGTCCTCCTCAAAAGGGTACTATTGGTTTTTCAATTTATTTAAATAGTTAAAAAACCCCTTACGTGGACTAATAATAAAGAAATATCAAATAATGATAGAGAAATATTTACATTATATTCTATTATATTATTATACTATATTAGAGATAATAATATAATATTCTACAATACTTAACATAATACTATGTTTAATATTATACGGTATTATATTATATTGAACATTTTTAACCATAGAGGAATAGGAATTGAGTCTTTTAGAAAACATAAAGAAGTTAATTTTATAAATCCATCAAAGTCTCAAAATCATATTAAAAACAAGATATCAAAAATTATTGAAATTTTAGTAAATGAAAGGGGTAAGGGCATATGTAAGGTCTTAACTCAATTTTAGATTATTGTTACATTAATACTTTACTTTTGTAATTAAATATATGCATTGAATTCAATTTATATGTTAATTCCTAATACAGTGATTTTAGTGTACATCTTAATTTATGATCTGATGTGAACAAATGTATTATTTGCATTGATTTGAAAGTAATTAAACCAATAATGTTTATTTATTTCATGTATGCAAAGAGTAATTATTGACGGCATGCATTGATTTCTATGTTACATTAATCATTACTCTATATCCATATCAAATAAAATTAGACAACAAAGAGCATTAATCCATCTAAATCATCCACCTAAATTCATCTAAAATCGAAGTTGACAACAAAATAATGTTTATAGAGAAAGACAGAAGAAATGACATCTGAGGAATGTGAACAACAAAGGGAGAATAAAATAACACAACAACAAAGATAGATGAAAGAAAAAATTGAATTAAAAAGAGAAAATCAAAGAGAATATCAAAGATCATATCAACAAAAAATGGAAGATCAAGTGACAACTAAATAGTGTCAAGAGCAAAGAAAACAAGAAAATGAAAAATGAAAAGGAAATCGACAAATGAAGGAAAGGGGAACGAAAATTTCAGAGCATAAAAAGAATAGAGAAAACAAGAAGTTGAACAATCAAGAGCATGTCAACAAAAAAACATTATTCAACCAACTCAAACATAATACACAATACAAAAGAAAATCCTATAAATAATAGATGTTTAAAAGACATCTATGCACAAACTCAACTTGTAGCTCTTGTTGACATGAATATTTCACATTGAAAATTTCATGATAGAATTTAACGATTGGCGCAATTGCAAATATGGCATATCTCATAGGCGTCATATGTTGGAATTCGGGTATTTAATCCAAATGTAAGTCCAATGTGTATAAAATGTAGAAGACAAAGAACTCACTAGATCCATCTTAACTCTAGATCTATAAGTGTGGAGAAAGATCAAATCTCTTGATATGTAAACCTTTCCTCAAGTCTTACATTCAAAAAAAGATTCTTACTTTTAGTGATTCAATTTCTCTCAAGTAATTAATAGATTTAAAATTAAAATAAATCTAAATTAATAAAAAATATTTCTATTATAAAAAGGCTTGAAAATAAATATCTTTTATATATCCAATTAAATAAACTATATTTTTTACTAAAAATAAAATATATATTTTCGAACTTATGAATAAAATATATTTTTCATTATCTTCTTGTAATAAATTAATATTATATATCAACTTTGTTTATCAATATTTTTGACAACTATTTTTTGGATATCAATAAGAAACCTTCCATTTCCAAATACTAAAATAACATCTCATTTTCACTATTTAATGTTCCATGTTATCACTCTATATTCTACCCGTACTTATGGCAGGCATCATGTTAACACCTTGACATTCCTTGCATTCTTAGTTCGTGAGGATGGTTACTCCTTGCATCATTCGAAAAATTCAATACAAGGAGCTAACGGTTGTGTGTTGCACCGTGGCCTTGTGACCTCCTTCATTGCTCCTCGTACCATTGGCAAGTGCAACTACTTACATTTGTTCATTGTTGCACGAAGTGATTAATGAAGGTGATCAATTGCTAATGCTCCAACACACTATGGTTGCTCGTCCCATTGCACCTACCTTACGAATGATACAAGGAGAATTATCGCCTTAAATTAAGAATTTAAGGAGTCACATTGTCTTAACATTGTCCAAACATTAAGTCCTGTAAGTCTCATTAGAAAAAATAGAGGTGTAACAATGTCTCATTAGATATAACATAGACGGTTAAAAAATAATTAAAATTCGAAATTTTTGAAGTATTAAACAAGGAAATTATATATATATATATATATATATATATATATATATATATATATATATATATATTTGCATGGAGAAATTAAATTGAGATTTGCGAATTTAGAAGTTAGGATTTTTTTTAACATGGGAAATTAAATGAGATTTGGGAATATAGAAGTTTAAGGATTTTTTATTGATAAATTTCAATTTTCCAAATCATATAATTAATAATTGTTGTTTGTGAAATATTTGACTTATTTTTACGTAGAAATTAATGATAATCATTAAACTTAGTTTTAGATAATTAATTATATAACATTTAAAATAGTTTTTTATTGCATAGTTAATTATATAATATTTTTAATTATTATTTTTTTGTTTAGATAAAAAAACTTTTTGGAATAATATTTGTGTATTAAATATTTCTAATTTTATTGTTATTTTTCAAGTACGACTTTTTCATTTTTTGACATATTTTATTTTGAAACGAAGAAAATAAATAACATTAAGAAAATTTACTACCTATCTAAGTGTAGAATAGACGATGACGAGGTTTACTAATAAGGAATTCTGTGATATGAATGTCAACAATTTGAAATTTCATGGGAAAAATATCCAACTATATTAAGTGTTGGTGGCCTAAGCCTGCAATGGTCCTAGTTAATTGGGACATAAGCAAAATATTAATGTAATGAACTTCTTGAGCCTACCTGTAAAAAACATCACTAGTCTCCATAGGTTTAAATTTTTTTCTTTGTTTACGATGAATACTCACCTTTAACAGAGGCGTTGTGTTCCTTTTTATGTCATGGCCATTTGTTAATTTTGCAACTATACTTATCTACATACTCTCATAGTTTTTCTGGGCTCATGATGGGATCTTTAAAATTTCTTATAACAAACATGGCATAGATGCTTGAACCATAAGTAGATGCATTTCCACCCAAATTATTCTGCATGCCCCATGGTCTTATGCAAATCTTACAAAGAAGATACCACCTACTATTAAATTCAATGGTTATTCCCATTATGATCATCTTGGAAATAAGTCTTAATGAAATCGGTATACTTAATTGGCACTACCGTCATCGTTAAGCACAACTTTATAATTATGTGGAAAGAGAACTAGTCCTAAAATGTAACCCATAACATTTGTTAGGTAGTTTCCCCATCAGGATTTAATAACTTAATTCTAATAATTAACCTGTCCATGCATTAGAATCACAGTTAAATAACACATAACTACCCAACCCTCATGCAGGGCATAGAAATCCATTCCATCATTAACGATACAATTGAACATTATATCATAATTCACTCACATGCATAAGCATTTATAATCTAATAGTAAGGCCTTATATGTCTGTTCATTAACTTAAAATGATAACCATGTTTAGATTCAACAATTATTTCAAATATTTATGAACATACCATAAACAGGTTAGTGCAAGTAGTTATGTCCATATTGATGGCCCCATGTGAACCCAATTAATAGTAAGATAATTCCATAGCCACAATCATACTAACCACCTAATAGCCTCTACCACTAACTTTACTTTTGAAGGTAATAACATAATAATACATAAGGATGAAACCATTCATATACTTATAGTTTACACAATCATCATAACTTATCTAATATGAATACCAAATCATTATCCAAATAACACATAAGTTAGAAGTAATACATATCCACTATTCCCTATAGTTCAAGATGTTATACTCTTCTACTAGTTTATCTTGAAACCACATTAAAATCCATAAATTTCATATGCATAAACTACAATTCCTTCCATACCAATATATAATAGAGCATTTCTAACTGAAACTAATAATAAGAACATAAGGATAAGATTCCAACATACAACACATCACACGCATGTGAATCCATCTTAAAGCAATAGCTTGGAGGGAGGAGCACCACCACCCAGCCATGAATCACCTCTAATTCCTCCTGAGCCAAAGATCTTACAAAGGATCAACCGTCCTCAATTAATTGATGCACTAGGTATTTAATACCCTCTTTCATGATTTAGTTGCCATTAGTGGCATCTCGCTTTTATGGATTTTTCCATTTGCCCAAGTCTTTTCTGGAAAAGCTCGTCTTTATATCCCATGAGGTGTTTCCTCATAAAATTTTGTCATTATCTCCTGCAAGGCTTTTATGTCTGATGGATACTTATCTCCCATCCATCTGATGGATTTGCAATTCATCCAAGCTTATCTAGAATCACATCTAGAAGATTTATCATGAAAGATTCATCTCTATCCCATTCCCCATGGGATTTGGAAAGCATATTCTCTCTCTTGGTGCTAAGCTCTCCAAGTGATTTATTTTATTAATTTATTTATTAACAAATTTTATTTTCATATTACATATCTCCTAGCTTTCCTCGGCTTAGCTTTAGAATATTTTAACCCACAAGGAGGGTATCACATAGCTTAAGTCAGATTAGGTTTACAATATTTGACACACAAGGGAGGATATCACACCTATATTTCACTTAGTTTAGGTTTACAATAATTTAGTACATAATGGACGGGTGTTACATACTCCCCTCTTAAATTTTACACCCTCCTCAGTGTATCACTACATCATGTCCTCGTTCATAGGTAGCTAGTTTTTGAATCAACATCTCACATGGCTCTGCCATCTGATGCAATATTTTGGATGTACATTGGTCATAAGGAGTGATCCCAGCGCCTCTCCTTCCATAGCTACATTGGTCTCAAGGAGTGCTCTCCTTCCATAGTTACGTGTAACACATTTTTCTTTCAAACCATTTGTGACAATTTATACATGAAAAAACATGACTATCATAAATATCATGATCTATTAGTTAATATTATTAAAAAAGCTATTGCCTATCATTTATTTTAATATTTGAGAAATGCATCTTCTATACTTACATTCTTACAAGTCTTTGTGTTCTTGTCGAACACCTACTTCTTGGAGTCTATCTACATACAATACATCAGTTAGGATATTTTCCACATTAATATGCCTGCAAGGTTAGAACAGATTAGTTCCCATAACAATATATATTCATCATATATATATGGATGGTAATGTATGTATTCCAAACTGTGATTAACCATAGTTACTTATACCAAACTTACTTTCCTTCTTCTGGGTAACCTCCAAGTGTGTTTACCTATATAGACACCTATCCAATGATTGTATGCATACTTATACATAAGGTATGTTATACACACTAATACACATTTCATTTTTCACCCTTGTAGCATATGTAGTCATACGGTCCCATATGCACTGTTGTACATAGTCCAGTTGTGGTACAACCTATAATACCATCCTCATGGTATCACCTGCAACGCATAAACTTTATCCACATATTTTTTCACCATGTTAGTAACATACGAACATTCATTTATCAAGGAATATTTATGATCACGGTTCATCTATGTAGTTAAGAAAGTTCTATATCAAGTGCAAATCAATTCCATATGTCATGTGGTTACAATATCAGTGGCATAGTATTGTATTCATCCATATTTTCATCTTAATCATACCTTCTACTGAATGTTCTAAAGCAGACTATTAGCACATAGCTTTTGATGGTTAATAATTATCATATCATACTTCATTCTTAATAATTTATCTCGTATGATTTACTATCGCCCTTTTTATGCTTCAACAACTTGTTGATCATGCATAAAATCTGATTTCCCCTTCAGGAGTTTATACAGGAAATTTTTATTACTTTCAATCCTACATCTTTTTAGTTGTAGGTACTTATAACCTCAGGGTATTTACATGTTAGCTCCTCCTCTTAAACATTAAACCCCCCTTAACTAAAAGATCAATTATTCATTTTATGAATTTTTATATGGTTTATGCCACATTTCTTATGTTATCCAGTGATATTATTAATTCAACCCAACAAAGGAACCTCCCAATATTGCTTGGTAATAAATATTTATTTCCATTGGTATGAAATCAGTCTATTTAAATAGATTGTTGGATACCATTTACTTGACCCAGTGATCCATAACATACCATAACATACAATTTGTGCTTCTTATTAATTTCCATGGTTATTGTTATACTCAAGGATACTTATATGCCCCACTATGTAGATCCAATGAAATATGCATAGGTCATGGTATTTAGTGACATATTTAAGTTAGGTTCCCTTAATCACACTTACTTCCAGTTTGGGTTTCCATAGTTAAATCTTTGTATTACTATTATGTATGTTTATTTTATTCCACCTGCTTTTCCTCATTTAAATTACAATTACAATCTATATGTAATATGAAAACAGATTTTATGCAAGATCAAATAGCAAATAGAGACAAACATTTTATTTATGCAACATAAATAAAGGTATGTGCTGGTGATTTGACTTGCCCACAAGCTGAGAAATCACTCATTTGTTCTTAGATCAAAAACGGTGCATGAGTCAAATGTATGAGCTTCAAGGGCAACCCTCTAAAGGGGATATGTGTGTGTGTATGTGTGTGTGTGTGTGTGTGTGTGTATTTTCCAATTTGTCCAATTGACTCTGAGTCAGAGGCTGATTCTTGAGAGGACCCTAAGTAGAATGGCTTGCTGAGTCCCAGCCATGTCTGAGTTTCACTACTTAATTACTTCCACTTAGAAGAAAGCCTGTATCCATTAATAATGAGATGAGTTGGTGTTGTATGAGATGTCCAGACAATTTCCATTCTTGTTATTTCAAAGGGAAGTTACCAGGAGTAAGGTTATTTTAGCATCGCTCTATTTGCCTAGTGAGATAGTAATTTATTTTGATTTTTGTAATTAGGTTCTAAATACTGGGATCTTGGTGATTATCTTCCCCGTCACATTTACTGGGAAAAGTTGTTTAGTGGTGCCAAAGTAACTTAATAATCCTACTTTTCCAAATTAGACACAACAGAAAGGGTTGATAACATTGGGAAGCATACTAGAGTTCAATTTAAATTTCATATAGGGCCCCATCACTGCATGTTAGTCATATCCATAACTCTCGAGAGCATCCAAGATGAGCATGGAGATGCATTTGAATCATATTCCTGATGACCACTTTAGAGAAGTCAATATTTGTTATGCAGTTAAACCTTGCATCATATAGCTTCTATGATAGCTCTGAGTTCCCACAGCCTAGAACTAGGATATCCACTAGTTTCTCTTCTGAGTTGTCATGTAGCTGGTAAAATATATATATATATATAGATAAGTAAGTGTGATTGTAAAGGAGAGGAGATGAAAATAGAAGAGTGTGACATCTTTATTAACAGTACTAGGAAGATATGATATATTGTGCTATTGAGGGACAATTTGTGATTAACATCGAAGGTGTTTTAGAGTCTCTTTATAGTTTAAAATAGGCTTCTTGAACATCGTGTTGTTGCATGCACTAATTCTGTCGCTTAGTAACGATGCAACTCAGAACCATTCCATCCCTTAATGGGGGTGAAGTCTCACATGAAGGTGCTTCACCTTGACCTTCCGATTGCGAAAACCCACTAACAATTGTCAGCACACTTCAATTGTTAAAGTGAACAAAAAAATCAACATTCCAATCATTAACTCAATTACCTAATTTATTTACCTGCTATGATTGTCATAGATAATTAGAATGGAACTCGTTGAATCTATATATATCAACAGAAATATATATATCATTGTCAACACATTAGTCAACACATAACGACATTGCACCAAAAAATTTTAATGTTTGATTCTGTTGGTGTCCTGTTTCTTTCTTCAATTATGTTTAGATAGGTTAGCTTGAGAGCTCACTGATGTTTCACCAACCCATCCTCTCAACAAAACATTAGAGGCTACTCTTTCCATCCGATTCGTTGCCTACAGGGCTACCTTCGTGCCTTGGGCTACTATAATTTCCTCCACCAAGAGGACAAGAGCAATATGATGGTAGTTGTAGCAACAACAGTGCTATACCCTTAACCTTTTCTCATAAAACCCATTAGACATAGACCATCCATAATTGTACATCGAATGGCAAATATATTAGAAAAAATTTCATTCTTCGCGCTTATGCAAAGATTTCTCATGTTAGTCCACCACTTATGGTCAGCCAATAGAGGGGATATAGATAAAAAGGAGGTAATAGAACTTATAAGATATCAATATTGTTATAGCACGGCTAGTTATGGTTAGTTAGGAGCTCATGTCATTCAATGAGATATTAGGATTTTGGTTCTTCTTTTTATCGGTATTGTAGAGACGGAGATCCACTTTGCACTCATCTTATAGCTGTCATCACATCAAACCATTTTTGGATAAAAAAATTCAATTCAATAAACCAGAGATTTATATGCTACTGGACCTCATTTACGATGTCGTGGAGCTTACTACTAAATCTTAGAGAATCAACAACCCAATTACATTATTCCTATTACTTATAAGCACTATTGAGAATCTGTGTGGGGCAGTAGTATCGCGGACTCCCATCAATTATAGACACCGAGTTACTCATCACAATAGACCTGGGTTTATAAAATATAACTCTATAACTCTATTATGCACTTGTTGCTTCTACCTTAGATGATTTTATGTTATTTATTTTTACATCATTTGCTTTAAAATATTTTTCTATTCCTAATCACCAAAATATATTTACGGAGTTTTTGACATAAATATATATAATGAGCACGATAATTCAACCAGTATTGCTAACATTGATCACATATAATATACGCAATAATAATAATTAAGGATGCACATACTCCCCTCCTCGGATACGAACCCGCATGGTAGATAGTTTTTATTCTTTATAAATGAGGTATAAATGGGATGAAGTGGAACTAGAAGATTTGTGGGGGTATATCCAAAATGCAGTGCCAAAAGTAAGCTAAGTCTTGAGGTTAGATGATCGAAAACTCTACAATAACATAGTGTGAACAGACTCAGAACTTTGCAAAAGGGACAATGCCCATGAACTCACTTACTCTGTGCTTTCACATTTATCTTCTGACCTTCACAGAAGTCACCCATCCTTCTTCCTTGCAAGGATCTCAGATAATGCCAGTACCCTTGACAAACTAATTGAAAATCAATAACTTATGTGCAATTTTTAGTCACCAATTAGGAAAATAACTTCAAGTATATACTATCATTGCATCACAGGGAATAATAAGCAAATGCAACAAAGATATATGTATGTATAAATATTTCTCCAGCCAATATATATAGCAAATATGTGGACATTGTTGAGAGCACAGCTAGTGGCTACATGGTTCTACTTGTGAACAAACTCAAAACAACTATTATATTTCTAGCCGATCAGGATTGTTCGCTTATTTATGGGAATTGAAAGAGACAATATTTTCTCAGAATCTAGATTTCCATTATCCATTCTTCTGCCTGATGATAAACCTTATCTAACCAGCGATTGATCGTGTCACATCTATAGTAAGAAAAACCAAAAAATAAGGACATTTAGTTACTAATCATGTTCTTCCTAAAAATCAGAACGAAAGCTTAGGGTTGATTAAAGAATGATTTACAGCCATGTCTTATACCGCTAATCTCTCTTCTCACCCTATTCATATACTTATTTATAAACATCGTGACTGCTTTTACTTAGCACGCCACACATACTTTATAGTAATATGTTTATCATTTGGAAATTTAAGAATTATGTTTATCGCTTAATCCGAAAGGTTGAGCATAGTCATTATCCCAACTTGACTCCTTCAACTTCATCGTTGACAGAAGGAAACAAGCCCAATTCTAGCTTTTCTTCCATCCTTCCCTTAGAAACAACATCGTTGGCTTCGTGTCCAGCTTGCATACCTTCCAAAATTGTGGTAAACTAGATATGAAAAGGAGAAACATTAGTGTTGCAGTCCTTTCTCTAATCCTTCTATGGTAAAAAGGATAAAACAATCCAAATGACATCTAAAAGGGAAACAAAAATCATGATATTTTTGCATCTTCTATTTAGCATGCATTGTTTCTTTTGACGCAGTGTCACTTAAGCACCATCCATAGAACATGGGTCTTCATCCAACCTTGACCAGTGTACATAGTTTATAGAATGATTTCCACGCATATCACCACAAATGATGACCGATACATCCAACCCACAAGGGAGGAGTATCCCTACGCTGCATCACCCATATTATTGCGATCATGCAATGTATAACTAGCTAATCAATTTAATTAAATAGGTTTTTCTTTAGCACAATGTAATGGCTAACATTTTGCGGTTTGGGGCAGAAGCCTCCAACTTCTTTAGTATTACTCTTTCCTTACAGATTTTATTTCAGCAAAATCTAGACAGTTGTGTTTGGGATTGGGTTTCTTTGATAGGAAACCAATTCTTCACACCCTGACCGTCTTTCATTGCACAAAAAATACAACCAAATATATCATTGTGTTAGAATATGCAAAGTATAATATTAGCACAATGCACTTATGTATACGTTGAGACTAGTGCGGTTGTGATATATCAAGACAGATTTGTATATTATGAAATATATCAAATCACATGTGCCAAGATGTTATGACAGAGATGCCGAGATTGTTATCACATGAATTAGAATTTCTGGCAGCCTTCGCCAGCTTCGTGAGGGAGAGAGGCAGCTCAACTCATTTCTTATTTTAAGCACAAACATAATGTAGTATAATATGGAGTCGAGATGACATATGTACCAGAGATTAGGCATAATATTCCATTGATCTTGTCGTGCAACTATAAAATGCAATACTAATAAATTTCAAGATTTTGAACTCCTTTCTGTTTTTACTAAACTTCTATATATTGGTTGATTTTACCAAAATTCAAATCAGTTTATGGTTTCCTATTTTTTTTTAAATTTCAAAATTTCTCTGTTTTTTTATGAATATATACATTCGGTACACTTCGTTTTCATGAACAAAATGAGGTGGTGTTTGCCATGACTTCACTCAGTATAACTGCCAGTCACCGAGAGCGAGTGTAATATCCCAGCGTGCATTTTTTCTATGCATTTTTATCTCAGCATGTTGATTTTAAATGTCATAATTTAATCAATTAAAACCCACATAAACCCCCAATGATATCGGGTTATATATATATAGTGAATTTGCTATATGTTATTAATACTTTAATAACCCTGTTAATATTTGGATTCTTCTCTGAAGAACATTAATTTCCCTTGGCGGAGAGAAATTCCATATGCTTAAATTTCTCAGATAATTTTTGGGGTTATTTCTTTTATAAGAATTTTTATATTCAAACATGTCAACGAAAATTTTACGGGGTTGAATGAGTCCATAGGCTACAAGTACCATTTGTAATGAACCTCCTAAGGCTACCCAGAAAAACCACAACAAGACTCGATAAGCTTAATTTTTTTCTTTGTTTATGGTGAATATTCACCTTTAACATAGGAGTTATGTTCTTTTTTATGTCATGACCATATATTAATTCTACAACTATACTTATCTACATCCTCTTACATTTTTTGCAGGTTCATGATGGGATCTTTAGAATTCCTTATAACAAACATGGCATAGATGCTTGAACCATAAGTAGATGCATTTCCACCTAAATTGTTCTTCATGCCCCATGGTATTATATAAATCTTACAACAAAAATACCATCTACTATTAAATTCAATGGCTATTCCCATTATGATCATCTTGGAAAGAAGTCTTAATGAAACCGTTATACTTAATCTACACTACCATCATCATTAAGCATGCTTTTATAATTTTGTGGAAGGAAAACTAGTCCTAACATGTAACCCATAAGATTTTTTAGTTATATTTCCCATCAACGTTTAATAACTTAATTCTAATGTAGTTAACCTTTCCATGCGTCAGAATCATAGCTAAATAACACATAACTACTCAACCCTCATGTAGGGCATAGAAACCCATTCCTTCATTAACGATACAGTTAAATGTTATAGCATAATTCACTCACATGCATAAGCGTTTATCATCTAATAATAAGGCCTTCTATGTCCCTTCATTAAACTAAAATGATAACCATGTTTAGATTCAACAACTACCTCAAATATTTATGAACATGCCATAAATAGGTTAGTGCAAGTAGTTCTGTCCATATTGATGACCTTGTGTGAACCTTATGAGTAGTATGATAGTTCCATAACCACAGTGATAGTAACCACCTAATATCCTATACGACTAAATTTACTTTTGAAGGTAATAGAAAAGCAACACATAAGGATGAAACCATTTATATAGTTACAATTTTGCACAACTCTCATAACTTATGTAATATGAATACAGGATGATTATCTAGATAGCACATAGGTTAGAAGTAAAACATATACACTATTCCCTACATTTCAACATGCTATACTCTTCTATTAGTTTAACTTTAAACCACACTAAAATCCATAAACATCATATGCATAAATTGTAATTCTTTCCATACCAATATATAATGCAACATTTCTATAACTGAAACAAATAATAAGAACATAGGGATAATATTCCAACATACAGCACATCCCACGCATGTGAATCCATCTTAAAACAATCCCCTGGAGGAGGAACACCACCACCCAACCATGAATCACCTTTGATTCCCCCGAGCCGAAGATCTTGTCAAGGATTAAATGTCCTCAATTGATGGACGCACTAGGTATTTAACACCCTCTTTCATGATTTAGTTACCATTAGCAGCGTCCTGCTTTTATGGACTTTTACGTTTTCCTAGGTCTTTTCCAGAAAAGCTCGTCTTTATCTCCCATGAGGTTTTTCCTCATAAAAGCTTGCCTTTATATCCCGCAAGGCTTTTATGTCTGATGGTTCTTTATCTCCCATCCATCCCATGGATCTGCAATCTATCCAAGCTTATCTAAAATCACATCTAGAAGCTTTATCATGGAGGATTCATCTCTATCCCATTCATCATGGGATTTGGCAAGCATCTCCACTCTCTCGATGCTCAGCCATCCAAGTGATTTATTTTATTAATTTATTTAATAACACATTTTCTTTTGATATTACATATCATCTAGATTTCCTCAGCTTAGGTTTACAACATTTAATACACTAGGGAGGATATCACACTTAGCTTTCATGTAGATTAGGTTTACAATAATTTAGTACACAAGGGAGGGGTGCTACAATTAAATGTGTAGTCACCTCACTCACACAACATAGCAAAGAAAAGAAAAATATTAAACTTATATATATATTTTCTAATTAGTTGATGAAATGACATTTTCCCAAGCATTTTTTGGGATTAATTTTATCCAAATTTTAATAGAAATTTGTAAAAATGACCGGTTCATTAATTAGTTAGACTATGCCCATAAAAAAGTTTTATATTTATATATAAAATAATTTTAAAAATTATTAATAGATTTTCTTTTGAACATAAAAAAGTTGCTCACCAATAATATGTCATTACTAAAACAATATTAAATCTTAATTTTGAATAAAAATTAAATAATTCATCAATATGATATTGTTAGCAAAATTATAGTAAACTCTTTTACATTTTAATATAACTTAATTCACTTCTTTGTTTATTTTTTTCCATAAAATTTACATCTTAATCTTCGTAAAAAAATAAACTAGTTTAGCTATATAAATTAAATAATTGGTAAATTTGTATAAGAATCAATTTATGATAAATATCAAATGCTTATTTTATGTTACATTACAAAATTTACTTAGACGACAAAAAAATTATAAAATTTATATATATTCTAACTAACATATAAAATGGAAATTTTCATAAATTTTTTTTAATTAATTTAACCAAATAAGTGATATATATATATATATATTATATATATATATATATATATATATATATATAATTTTTTTCATTTAAAATGTACCCTGTGAATAGATTTTAAATGGCTTATAAAAGAATTGGCTCATTAATGATGTGTTATTACTAAAGTAGGTTAAATCCTAATTTTAATAAAAAGATCATTAATTCACAAATAGGATGTCGTTTACTAAAATTTCAATATATTTTATCTCACTTTTATGTTTATATTTAGAGCTTAATCATATTAAAATAAAATTAATTATATTTATATAAATTAAAATAGTTGGTAAAGTAATATTAAATTTATATAAATATTGAACATTTTAAAATTTAAAATCATAAAAATAATTAAAATATAATTTTGATTTAAATTATTATTATTATTGGTCTTCATCTACCGAAAAGGGCTATATATGACTTCCATGGAGAGGGATATATATAACTTCCATATAACACTTGCCGAGCAATTATTAATTATAAAAATAATTGTCAAACATGTATACATTTTTAAAAACATATAACATGATCCTAAACTATGGAGATTTACCCTCATTTTATCGTAAAGATTTGTTTTTTTAAATAAACTTTGTTACAATCACACAATCTTTACCATCCATCTAATAGTATTAATCAATAATTTAAAATGCTATAAACCTTATCCCAAAATAAAAACACTATAAAAACACTATAATTATATTAAATTTTAATTTTAAATAAAAACTCATTAATTCATAAATAAAAATTACTATAAAAATTACACAAGCTATTTCCCTTTTACCATCCACCTCGCTATCCCCCATAATCGTTCATAATTAATTCAAAATTCTATAAATGTTATTTTGACATTTCAATATAGACTAGCCATAATTATATCAAATTCTAATTTTAAACCAAAAAAACTACTAATTATAAAATATTGTTCTCAAAATTATCCTAAACTCTTTTACATTTGAATATAATTTATTGCCTTCCTTATTTGAACTTTCCCATTAAAGTTAAACCTGAACCCTAATAAAAACTACAATATCTAGGGTTAGTTTTAATGTTAATACAAATTTCAACCTGCTTGGTCAAACGTGGAGTCTATCACTTTCAAGAAATTCGATATAGAAAGGAGGCAAAGAATACAGGGCAGCATTCCGTGAACGTGACGTCCACTAAAACGCTAAAACGGTGTATTCTCTACTGAATTCAAGAGAATCGTGGTGGACAATCACATCATCAATGGAAATCGTAGAGCTCACGAAACTATCTTCTTGAAAATATCTGCTGCAATGCAAGATACACATGAAGAAAATAGACATTCAAACCGAAAATGTAACCACAAATTCAAAAGCCATATTTCATATTCATCCTGTACCTAACTGCTAGCTAATGAAGGGTAAAGCAGATAGCGGAATTGCATAACAATGATGCACAGATTTATACATTTAAAGAGTAGATTATAAAGTAACCAAGCAGCGTTATAAGATTACAGCTGGAATCTGTCAGTATGCCAGCTAATTAAATCCAATTTCTAGATCCAAATTCCAGACTACGGGCCGGCCTAGGACGGTGTGTTCTTTAATTTCTCGAACATATGCATATTATACCACCTAATGCTGTGTGCTAAACGCCCGGGACCCTTTTATTTCTCGATCTCGACCTTATACCGATGTGTGCCAAGCAGCATGAGCATTCTGCTTTGAGTAACAGTCTGCGAGTGCCTGCATGGCCTGCACCTGCATCTTAAGCCCCACGATATAGTCCGCGGCCTCTTTTAGGAAAAGGGGCGTATCCAGTCCTCGGCTTCCAGGGACGATCGCCCTCAGAGTCTGCATACGAGAAGCCAAGCTCCCTCCTGATAGTTCATCGAAATTATCACGTGACCGTAGGCTTGCAGCCCTTGTAATCCTAGATTCCTCTCGGGGAAGTTCCCTACGTCTGGCTTTGACAGACACCAACATCCTTTTGCCCAGGGACTTCACTCTCCAATTAACTACTCGTCGTTGGCAGCCGGATTTGTGTAGCCTGAAATGGTATGATCTGAGGATGGCCCGGCGCCATGCGTTTCGGCCCCTTCCCGTCATCGCTAGTGACACACCGAAAGCGAATTTAACGGCTACACTTCGAGCCGAGAGCCTGGTCACGCGTTGCTGGATTCTCCGACGCCGCAGCATAACTAGCAGGCGCCTCGAATATTTTCGTTGGAAACCTGCCCTCCATGCGCGTTCCTGCCCACATCCGGAATGCTGTTCCATATAAGAAGCAGCTCAGCAAACTAGAAAAGCGCAAGCACTAAGCAAATCAGAAGGATTCTGTAAATTCTGGCTCTCCTGTTCAGCTCCTCTTAGGCTTTAAAGAGAGAGAATTGTGGCTCCACATGCAAGTGCATCTGAATGTGGGGGAGGCAAGGCCCTTTCAAACTTCTGTAGCATATGGAGCTCCGATCACTTGTGAGGTCGTCACTATCGCCGCTGTGTCCTGACTCCTTACTGACACTCCCATAACATTAAATGCCGTAGATAACTCCGATGATGCCTGCCTGGCGGGCACAAATGAGATGCCAAGAGTTGCGCTGTCCTCAAATTGAAATTCGAACTTATCGTTTAAGAGTGCGACTTCGGGCACATAGTTTCCATGTGAGGCACGAAAATGCGGCGTCTTCGGCCGCCTCAATTTTTATCGGCATAGGAGTGTTTTGATACATATCAAATTTATCGTTTTTGGAATGAGAGAGAGCTCGAAATTTCGCGTTTTTACGACGAGTGAAAACACAACATCATTTTTTATTTTTGGTATTGTAAATTTTCAGTACCATATTAGAAAAACGGAATTATTTATCGATTGAGAATATTTTAAAGTTGCACTTAGCTTATTTATTTTTGGTGATCTAAATTTTCTATTAAATATTTATATAAATTTCAATTTAACTTAAGGATATTTTCAACATAGTTTTTGTTTTGTTTTTTTGTTTTTAGGATAATGTAAAGTTTTGGTTAAATATAAAAAGTTTGAAATTTATTTTAAAAGTAATCGTGTTATTTTTGTTTTTCATTAAATCAATCATTAAAAAAAAGTGATTAAACAAATATGTGGTACGAATAGATGTAGATTTTTTTTACTATTTA
>APFE030520830.1:0-53345 GCA_000404065.3 Pinus taeda | reverse complement strand
CCCTCCCTATGTTGTTGTGGATCCTCGCACAACCTTTACCTGCTGTAAAAAAACCAAAACAAAGGAGCCTTCCTTCAATCCTGAACTTGTATGTTGGTCCCTGCTTTCACTGTCTTTGCCTTCCTGCCTTGAGCCTTCTTGAGTTTCTTTGTCACATTTTTAAGAATTTTATAACACTTTGAGGCTCGGAATTTCCATATCTTGACTTGTATTTTCTGCTCTTTCTCTTCTCCTTCCAACTCTGCATTTATCCACTTCTGCACTATATTCTTCTCTTTCATGGCTTAGTTTATTATCTCCAAGACCTAAACATGTTGCTTGATCTCTTCTGTCCAACTATTCAAATAGAAGGTGGAGTTTTCTAGTCCCAATTCCTCTAGTGTATACTTCTCAGCAGTCAATTCCAAACATGTGCCAACATAATCAAGGTCAAGGTTATCTTGGCTACCCAGTTCCTGCATTTCAACATCGTCAAGGGTTTCAACACTTGGAATTTCAATGTCACTAAGGATATCAGTACCTTGCACATTCATCTTACCAAGGGTTTAAGTACCCGGAACTTCAAAATTATCTAGGGCTTCAGTGTCCTACACCCCATCATCCATCTGACCCTCCGTCGGGTCTTTGCTTGTACTCGGCGTCGTTTTTCTCTTCTTCATCTTACCAAAGAGGACTGACAAGGGTGTGTCGTCTTCCTTCTCCACATAGTCTTCGTCGACCATTGTATGAGCCACCACTTCAGCGAGGGCCGAGAGGTTATTGTTACCTGGTGAAGCAGATGGTGAGTCATCCAATCGTATCGGGGAGGTCGACTGAACATGACCCGCCCTTGAAGAGGCAGTCCTTCTCTTAGCCAATCCCCTGGTCTCAGTGGGGTGCGGGGTCAGGGTTTCTGATTTTCCTTCCTTTCTTGAACTCTTCCTCTTGGTCGACTTCCCTGCACCTCATCCCTAAAACTCCTTTAGAGATTCTTCCCAGGTCACGTTTTTAACCTCCAGTTCCTTCTTGATTAAAATTGCGATTAGCTCGTGGTGGTATAACTTGTATGCAACCTGGCTTGACTTCCCTCTCTGAACACCTTTTGACATTTTCTCTAATCTCCTGAGCAGATAATAAGGAAAATTAATGAGCTTACCAGACTCAAAATGCAGGAGAAATCATATGTGATGCAAGAAGGCCAGTGAATAATGACCCTCGCAAGTAAGAAACTTTTGTAATACGTAAAGGAGGTCCTTCCATTTTCCAATCATAGCATTACTCTAGAGATTGTTCTTCCAGTCCACATTTTGCTTCGGGTTGACCACGAATCCGCGCCACATCTTCTTCTCAATCTTCTCCTTCTTAAGCCATTGTTCTGTCACTACTGATAAACATGTAGCCTAAGATATGGACTCCTCTGTGACCACAAATTCCAGCAAACCCACCTTGGCTCGGCTTCCATCAAAAGTCTGAGCGAATGCTAGCGCCACGGTTGAGTTGAATCCATCAATTTTTTCAGAAACAGGAGGAACCCAGATTCCTGCAATATTGCAAGACTGCTTCTATACTCAACCATTTGCTCCATCTCCTTCATGGACTGTGGTTTCAATCCTTACAGGCGCCATTTCTCTATTTGAATTCACCAATCTCCACCTAAAACTTTGGAAGAGTATTACAAATGAAGAACTCAAAGCTTTGTCCAAAGATTTATGATGGTCGAGCTGTACATATGTTGCTATATTGGCCACTTCCCAAATGGTCACACTCCATCATTAAGATTACACTCCTGGGATAGATGTGAATACAAATTGGTTCAACTACAGGCAGGTGATGATGATTGGGAAAGGCGGTGGTTTAGATAATGATTCAATGTAACGGTCATGCGAGGTCAGATATGAAGTAAGGCGATCATTGACAGGTGATGAGTCTTTCAAGAAGAGGTAACTATTAAATTTTGGGAGAATCATACCATCCCACATTTACTTCATGATCTCATATAAGGTGTACTCAATACTCATTAAAAAGATGAGATTTTATAGCCTAAAATATCTTTGTACTGAAACGATTTTTCCTGATTTAGTAAATGATCAAACAAATTGTTAACCATAATAAAAATTATTGAATGCCATGATCTACAAGTGGTGCAGTCATTCTTCCTGTACAAAAATTTAGGAAACAAAGATAGCCTTTTCAATACACATTTTTGCACCAGGTGTTCCTGCACCAGAACATGTGTTTTCATAATTGGGCGTGCTCATCAGTGCGGATTCCTGTACTGAATGTGCCTGCATTGAACATGCCTGCACTTAAGCATGCTTGCATTGAACATGCCTACACTTGAACATGCCTGTACTGAACATGATTTCACTCGAACAGACATTCCTGAACCACGGATATTTGTCGCATATCTAGAAAGAGGAAGGGAACCAAAAAAAAATTGATAGGATATAATTCATAGGCTAGATTTTAAAAAAAAAAAATATTGGATATACAAGGGAGGTTTTATTTGACAGTCTTTGGTGTTGATATATGCCTTCCAATTTGACTTGTTTTTTCACATCAGATCCTGCAATCGATCCATGATAGAAAAAAGTGGGAAAAAGGGTAAATTTTAGAATGGCAAGGAAATTATGACAAGGAATTCAAGAGTGAGACCACCAAGAGGGACAAATTGAAAAGGGATTTTGGGGAAAAATTTTCAAGGGAAAAAGAGGGAAATACGAAATCGGATAGGGAAAGTTTCTTTGAAGAAAGGGATGGTAACTTCATGGAATAAAAAGAAGAAAATAAAGGGGATTTTTTAATTTTTTTTTACGAAAATGGGAATAGAAGAAGCGCAAAATTTCACTTGAAATCTTCCTGTATAGTGCTAATCTGAAAAGTAAATCCAACAGGAATTGAGTGTTCCTTGCATTGAACATGCCTGCACTTAAGCATGTCTACACTAAACATGCCTGCACTTGAACATGTATGTACTGAACATGCTTGCACTCAAACACACATTCTTGCACCAGGGATATTTGTGGCATATCTGGAAAGAGAAAGGGAACCAAAAGAAAAATGATAGGATATAATTCATAGGCTGGATTTAAAAAAAAAAATTGTTGGATATACAAGGGAGGTTTTATTTGCCAGTCTTTGGTGTTGATATATGCCTTCCGATCTGACTTGTGAGTTCACATCAGAACATGCAATCAATCCATAAGGGAAAAAAGAAGTGGGAAAAAGGGTAAATTTTAGAATGGCAAAGAAATTATGACAGGGAATTCAAGAGTGAGACCACCAAGAGGGAAAAATCGAAAAGGGATTTTGGGCAAAAATTTTCAAGGGAAGAAGAGGGAAATACGAAATCGGATAGAGAAATTTTCTTTGAAGAAAGGGATGGTAACTTCATGGAATAAAAAGAAGAAAGTAAAGGGTATTTTTTTTTACGAAAATGGAATAGAAGAAGGGTATAATTGCACTTGAAATCTGCTAGTATAGTGCTAATCTGAAAATTAAATGCAATGGGAATTGAGTGTTGCTTGGATAAAAAAATTCATGCTAACTAACCCAAACTTGGATAAGTGCTCAGTTCCTACACTTGAACCTACTTCTTCTTGGTGATAGTCAACACATCTAAAAATCAAGAAACATTCCCATTTTATTAGAATTTGATCTTCCTGTCAGCAAGCTGGTTTTCAAGTTGATCCTTCTGCAATCATGTCAGTAAAACTGATTTTCACAATCATAGGAAAATATTTATTTTCTTTACCTTATTATTATTATTATTATTATTATTATTATTATGGATTTTCTTTAAACTTCATTTCAAGAGAGAAGAAATTAGATCACAATAGGCTGGCATAGCCACCTACCAACTGAATTTCAGACTGTTGTACTTGCTGCATGAAATCTTCCTTTGTGATGGGATGAAAATATGTTTTAAGCTTATGCCCATTCACAAGGAAAAATGAATTTTTGCCATCGATAGTTTTGACTTCCACAACCCCATTTTTGAAAACTTTAATTACCCCATACGGTCCCATCCAACGAGTACGGAACTTCCCTTTGAAATGTTTAAATCTAGAGTCATAGAGAAGTACCCAATCACCTGGTTGGAACTGTTTCTTCTTAATAAACTTGTCATGCCACTTCTTGCATTGCTTCTACACCAAAATATTCTATTTAACAACATCCCTCTGAAATTCATCCAACTCGTTTAACTGCAATAGACGTTGTTGTTGTGCTTCCAAGAGATCTAGACCCAATTGAATTGCAGTTCTGAAATTCAATCGGAAAAAGGACTTGTTTTCTATGCACCAGCTCATATGGTGTATGCCCCGTGCTATTCCTCCAAGTGGTTTGATAAGACCATAAGGCTTCAAGGAATCAGCTGGCCCAATCCTTCCTATGCATGTTTACTATTTTGGTGAGGATGGATTTAATCACCTTCTTTGTAGATTCCACCTGGCCATTTGCTTGTGGGTGGTACAGTGTAGATTTCATGTGTCAAATCTTATATTGATTCATGACATCCTGTACCAAGTTAGAAACAAACTGCGTTCCATTTTCAAAAACAATTTCTCTAGGAACACCAAATCTAGTAAAAATTTCATTAAATAGAAAATCAACAACAACTTTCTCAATGGCAAAAGAAACAAGTTAGTCTCTACCCATTTAGTAACATAATCAGTACCAACCAAGATATGCTTTTTATTTAAAGATGTGGGGTTTATGGGCCCTACGAAATCAATATCCCATTTTTCAAAGGGCTCGATCATAACTTGAGGACATAAAGGAATTTCATTCGCTTGAACAAGTTGACCCATCCGTTGACAACTATTACAATGCCTAACATATTGCTTGGCATCCTTAAACAAAGAAGGCCAAAAATAGCCAGTGCGTAAAAATTTATATGCAGTTCATTTATCAGCGAAGTGGCCACTGCAAGGTTCATCATGGGAAAATTTTAAGATATCAAACATTTCTTCCTCTCTCACACATCTACGAATAATAAAATCTGGTCATACGAAGCACTTTTCTGAATGATATTCTACTTTTCATGAGCAGATAAGTGAGGTGGTGTTTTGCCGGTGGCTAAATAGTTAGCTATGTCAGCAAACCATGGGGATTTTTCTGACATAGCAAAAAGATGTTCCTCAGAGAAATCATCATCAATAGGAATTTCTTCACCAGGATTATTTAATCTAGAAAGATAATTATCTACAACATTAGACTTTCCTAGTCTATCAATAGTTGTAACGTTGAATTCCTGTAATAAAAGAAACCACCTAGTCACTCTATCACTAGTCAAAGGTTTATTGATTAAATATTTTATAGCAGAATGATCACTATGCACATAAAATTTATATCCTGTAATGTAATTTCTGAATTTATTAATAGCAAAAATAGCGGCTAAAAATTCTTTCTCGGTCACTGTATAGTTAAATTAGGCAAGTGACAAATTTTTACTAATGTAATAAATAGCATATGATTGTTTATTCTCCTCTTGTCCTAAAGTTGCACCAATGGTAGTGTCTGAGGCATCGGAGGAAATGTGAAATGGCAGGGACTAGTTTGGTCCTCTCAAAACTGGTGCCTGTACTAATTTTTCCTTCAATGTCTCAAACTTGTTGGCAAGTTGTGGACTAGGAGAATTCACTATCCTTAGCTAATAATCGTAAAAGTGGGGTAGCAATCTTGGAAAATTTCTCAATGAATCTCCGGTAATAATCAGCATGTCTCAGGAATCCTCTCACTTCCCTTTGTGTTTTGGGTGCAGGCAGATGAATAATAACTTCAACTTTAGTGGGGTCTACCTGGATACCTTTTTCAGAAACCAAATGACCAAGAACCACTCCTTCTTTGCACATTAATCTACATTTTTTATTACTCAAAGCAAGATGAGCCTCTTAGCAACATAAAAGCACTTTTTCTAGATTTTTAAGGGCTTCATCAAATGAGTTACCAAACACATAAAAATCATCCATATAAATCTCAATATATTCAAGATCGGAAAAAATAGCCAGCACGACCCTTTGAAAGGTGGCAAGTGCATTACACAACTTGAAAGGAAGAACTCGATAAGAAAATGTACCCCAATGGCATGTAAAGGTAGTTTTTTCTTGATCTGAGGGTGCGATCTGGATTTGGTTATACCCACTAAAGCCATCTAAAAATGAAAAGTACCTTTTACCAGCAAGGGTATCTAGCACCTGATCGATGAAAAGAAAGGGAAAGTAATCCTTGAGAGTGGCATTATTTAATTCTCGTTAATCGATGAAAATACACCATCTACCATCTTTCTTAGGGACTATCACTAATGGAGAGACCCACTAACCGTCAAAAATGGGATAAATGAGATTAGCGTCTAAGAGTTTTTGTAATTCCTCTTTAACAATATCTTAGCGTGGGATTCATTCATCTCTGGGGTTTTCGGATAGGTTGGGCTCCCTCCTGAATATAGATATGATGAGTACAATTCTCGGGAGGAATGCATTTCATGTCTTCGTAACTCCAAGCAAATGCACCCAGGTGATCTCGCAACAAGGTAACAAGTTGCTCTTGCTTAGATGAATCCAGGTCTGAGCTAATGTGTAAAGATTTGCCTGGACTAATTTCAACAAGAGTGGTCTCGTGCTTAAGAGTATAGGAAGATGATGCTACAGTATAGGATGAGGAAGCATGGGAATCAGAATTTTCTTGAAAATCCAGACTAAAGATCTGATGAAGTGTGTCAAAGTTAGGCATCGTGTCTAAAATGTTCAAGAAATCTCATAATTCACCATCCTGGGTAGACTTGGTATGATAATGAATCAAAGAAATAGATTGGGTCTCCTCATCACTATTGTCATAATCTAACCATAAAGTGTCCTTGAGTTCCCGAATAGATCTAGCAAGTGGATATAAGGTAACATTTTTCCTAGAGTCTCCATGTGAAATGTACATATCACCAGAGCAACATCCAATATAATCATCGGTCGTGGCAAGCCATGGTCATCCCAGAATCAAAGGATGTCCTCCCACTCGATTCTTTCGTTGAAGCACAATGAAATCCATGGAGTATTCCCATGAATATATAGAGACAACCACATCATCCAATACTCCATCGGGCTTGATTTTAGATCTATCTGCAAGTTCAAGCATGGTGAGTGTAGGACGAATATGGCCCAACCCAAGTTGTTCCATGCTTTACTTGGTCATAACATTGATGTCCGCCCCCAAGTCTATTAATACATTAGAGACAAGGATATCACCTATCTGGCCAGAAACAACTGGGTTTCCAGGATCTATATATTTCTCCATTGATACGCATACTGTCATGAACTCAGCTGCTCTACCAACAAAATGAATGGTCTGAGGTTCTACTCTCTACCTCCCTATCTTCTTAAGACATAACTTCCTAATTATCTTTGTACATATGGGAATTTCTCTAATAGTCTGAAGTAAAGGAACCTTTATACAAAGATTCCTTAACTCTGAAGCCAGAGTGGACTCGGGGTCACTCTTCTCCATAGCCAACCTCTCTGGATAGGGAGGCTGGTTTGAAGAAGATGGTGAATCTGAAGGTATGGGAATGGGCTGAATGGTGACATTATTTTTCGAATGATCAAGAGTTGTCTCCTCATTTTTCTCCTCAATGATCACCATGGATTTTTTTGTTTTTCTAGTTTAACTACCCTTCCTGATCTTAATTGAAGCTCATTTATCCCAACCAACAAGGTTTGATAGGTAGGAGAAGGGGACGGTCCAACAGAATGAATTAGTTGTACCGCCTTATTATTAGGATTTGGTACCGATTGAGCAAGTAGTTGAGGTGGTCTAAATGGTGGTGGAAAAGGCAGTGGTGGCATTGGTTGACTCTGCTGAGGTAGAGAGGGAAAAGATGGTTGTGACTTATGGTGCGGTGCATATGAAGGAGGACATGATGGCATCTAAGAAGGATATAAATTATATGAATGGTTTGGCCCTCTCCATCCTTGTTTCCAAGGTTGAGAGGATTGTCCATCGTGAAAATGGTTTCCGTGTTGCCAATGTTGAGATTGATTATTATTATTATGATAGGAATATCGAGGTGCATTATAACCATAGAAATGTGGTTTAGGAACCATACTTTCACTTACCTCTGGCCAATTCCTTCGCACTCCCATGGGATGTAATGGCTCAAGTTCAGAATTCTCTCCTTCAAATACAGCTTTCAATCTAGGTATGGAGGGGCATTCCTTGGTGGCATGGTTATTTTCACAAATCACACATTTATTAGCACTTTTTATATCAACAAAACGCTCTCTTAAAGGATGTTTTTTTCCTACATTTTGGACAAAAAATAGAAAATGACTCTTGTTCTTTTTCTAGTTTTTGCTGAAATTTCAAAGAGTCTATTTGTTTGCTAACAGTATTCATTATTTCAATTTTCATATTGTCTATTTTATTCTCCAAGCCAATAATCATAGCATTTGTAAATCCCAGTTTGTTAGTTCTGCTTCAACATTCTCTAGTGGATCTAGATTGATTTCGTGAGAACTTCTTGCACAAGTCACAAATTTATTCAAATTTTTTATGAGAAATATCTCCTTGTCCTAACAAATTCAAATTATGTCTAGAATCCTTAGTAAGCCCTCATAGGAACAAGGTTCGACTGGTACTTAAATCAAATTTGTGTTTGGACCTTGGAGTATATACAAAAATATCTTTAAGTAGTCCTCCAAAGTCTCATCATCACCTTGTACAATGGTGAAGATCTCGTCC
Organism: Pinus taeda; assembly: GCA_000404065.3. Lineage (NCBI taxonomy): Eukaryota > Viridiplantae > Streptophyta > Pinopsida > Pinales > Pinaceae > Pinus > Pinus taeda. Next base: position 44,636 of record APFE030520830.1, on the reverse strand, counting down.
TACATTTCTCTAATTTTACAATATTCCTAATATTTATTCAAAAACACTCTTTATTTGTTCCCAAGAACTTACAATGTTTCCTCCTAGTCCCATGAACCAGCGCAAAGTTGAATCCTTGAGAGTTGCAAGAAACAATTTTAATTTTGGGCATCTAAAGAATAATCATAACTCCTACATAGTATATCAAACTCAAAAAGGAATGAATATGGGTCTTCATGCAATTTACCATGAAAATGTGGAAGAGCTGAAGGTGAAATATTCCTCATTTGTACATTCACTTCAAAATTCACTATTGGAAATCAAAAAGTGGACTACTCTTCATATACCTGATTCTTGCTAGTCCCCTCTACATGGTCTTCATGATCAGCCATTGTTGTGCCTCCAATCAGACCACTTCGAAAAGATGAAGGTTGACTATTTCTGAATTGGACATTTCGATCACCGTTAGCCTCCTTCTTCCCCTTCTCGGGTTGTGTCACACCTGAATCATTATTTCTAGAATCCAAGTGGATCGTTTCAGTGTGATGAGTCTGGGTCTGCTTGGACTTTCTACCTACAAAAGAAGGTCCAATATGAGAAGAGTTTTAAGATTTTTCAGTGTTTCTTCAGCCCTTATTGGGCTTCGGGCTCCTACCTTTCTTAGGCATTCATTTTTAAAATCAAACCCAAAAAACAAAATTCAAATGTTGTAAAGAAAAGACTATCAATTGCTACAAAGAATAAAAATCACCACTCGTAAAATCCTTAAAACAATAGAAGCATACTGTAGCAAAATTATAGCAAACTTACCCCTATTTTAGAAAACGGAAAGTTCTTACCAATTTCAAATCGCCTCCTAGGCAACGACGCCAAAATGTTGGGTGCGGGAATTGCGGTTTAGCAGACTCCTTCAACAATTAATTATCAACCCGAGGATTTCATAAACTTAGAGGTGAAGCACAGGAAATGTCAGAAATGATATGAAATTTTCCTAACTCTATTCCTACTTCCTTAATTACAATCTTGCATAATCGAAAAGAAAAGATCTCCCAGCAATTTACACCAAAGAATTTCTAGTGTTGGAATATGAAAGAAAGTTTTGTGAAGAAATAAATAAAAGGAACTTTCAAACTCTTGTAAGCAATCCTGATTAATTGAAATGAAAATCTATGTCTATCTCTAGTATAGTTGTATGTCAGATTAATAATTGGACCCTTGAAGATATCTGACTCCTTTATAGATATTTCTCCCTTCACTAAGTTGTTATTCCTATACTCCTACAATATTCTTGCTCTAGTACTAGAGCAAAGTTTATATGATAGAAGTATATTCTACACTTGTACTAAATATTGTTGTCCTCATGCAGGGCCTATAAGTCTTAGGACTAGAGCACTCTATTCTTGTATCAAGATATTGATTCTTGTATCGGAAGAGAGATTCCCGCACCAAGTTTTCAAATTTCTTTCATAAAAGAATAAAGAGTGTGTTAACTTAAGAAAAGAATTTGCAAAGGTGAACAAAACTTTGAAATAGCTTTCACAAACAGAAAGATGCTTCAACCCAACTTAACTTCAAAATAAGAATTAACTTTGAAATTCAAAGCACACTTTTCTTCAATCAAGGAACTCTTTCATGCAACTAAAGAAATCATCTAATTGTGACAGCAGGCTTTATTCCTGTAATAGTTATCCACACAAGTCTGGTCTGCCTTTTTAATCTTCTTAATTCAGAAAGGTTCACTTTGAAATAGTTAAATATGAAGTTTGATCCTTTCCTTAAAATTGTAACGTAGAGGGACAGATTAATGTGTTATGACTATGTTCATTCATTAATTACCAAAGCACATTCTATCCAGAATATCAAGAATACTTCTAAAAGATGAACACTCACTTGCAGAAATGCATCAAGATCCTTGTGACAAAAAAGAATGAAGAACTTCATTGTAATGAACCAAAGAAATCAAATTGTAGAACTGTAAATGCACTAGTTTAGGAATAACGTGCTTACACGATCTAAGCAGAAATAATACTAAGCATTGAAAAGAAAAATTACAAAAGGGTAAGGTCAAACTTAGCTAAGCATGCACACCACAAATCTGTCACATAATAGCTATAAATGAAATCGAACCTGAACTTTGTGAAAGAATAGAAGCATCTACTTTAATTCACACCTTGCATTAAAACGAAATCAACACACCTTTAACGAGAAATAATAATGTGAGGGAGAACGAGCTGGGTTGGCTAGGCCCTAGCCAACCAACTCGTTTCCTTGTTTAGGAAACTTGGAAACTCGGCTCTCAGCAACGCATCAACATGGAATTAAAACACAGGATTTAAACAACATGGCACAGTGCCTTTATATTAAATTTCAGAATCAGCAAATGTACATGATGAAATCGAATCCAGCCCAAAACAAGGGCGATACCATCAAGATTACAAAATACAACAGTTATAGTAGCATGGCTATCACTTTGCTCGCTACAATTTTCTATCTAATTCCTACATTATATACATCCCTTTAGGCCTGCAGCCATAACAAAATTACATTTAGCGTTACGATCTAAGCCTTTTGGCTATACCGAAATAACAACATTATTACATGTTGAGCCTCGTGGCTGTAACAAAACACTAAAATTAAGCATTCAGTCGGCGACCTAATCTCTATCATATCCCTAACTTATCTCTTCTCCGAACCCAACTCGAGATGAACGATTCTTAACGAGATGTTTGCGTTAGGTAGTGAGTTGTCACAGATGTTTAGGATTCTCCAGCGGTGCAGGAATCCTACCTACACTCAACCATGCTAAAGAAATGATTAATACGTTGCTTACCAAATACTTTAGGAAAGAATATATTAGTTGCAAATAATATTAAAGGTATAAATTCTATAAAAATAATTAATTAAGCACATTTGTAACCCTTAAATATGAAATATAAAGCTAGTGCAAGAAAAGGCATGATTCTTGGAATAGTGCAGGAATAAGGAGGTTACGAGGTTAGAAAAAAGGTCTAAGGTTATGAACTTGAAGTAGGAAAGGGGTTAAAAATGAATCAATTTAGCCTACCAACGGGGTTGTTACTAAATTAATCATGTGCTTTTGTTAGGTTAGTCATTATATGCAAAATTTTCCTGAACAAGTACCTAATCTCGTTGTTTTGGATGTTCACTTACCAAACTTCTCAGTATATTTTCGAGACTTTTGTTTACTAACTTTGTCTAACTACCAGTATAGGGATGACATTTTGAGTTGTAGGTGAGGTTGGTTCCTAACTTTTTCCATAAGTTTCTCGAAAAATGACCCACAAACCTAATATCTCTATCAGAAACAGTACTTCTAGGTAATCCATGCAATCTAAATATTTCTTTGAAGAACAAGTTCGCTACGTTAGTTGCATCACTTGTCTTTTTGCAAGCTATAAAATGTGTCATCTTTCAAAATCTATCATCAATAACAAAAATTGATTCATTTCCTCTTTGTGTTTTGGGAAAGCCTAGTACAAAATCCATGTTTATAGAACCCCATGGTCTATTTGGAATTGGTAGGGGTTGATACAATCTAGTGTTTTGACTTCATCCTTTTGCATATTGACATATCCTGCATCTTTCAACAAATTTTCTTACATATGCTTGCATGCTCGGGCAATAGTAAAATGCTTGTAATTGTGCTAGAGTTTTTTCTTATCAAAAATGACATACTAATCCCCCAATATGCTTCTCTTTTAATTGATTTTCTCTCATCGAATATCTTTGAATGCACAATTGACTACCTTTAAACATAAGTCCTTCGTGTATCATATAATCTAGCCATGGTGTTCAGTCTCTACTTACATGATTTTCACAAGCTACATAAGCTTCTTTGAAATTTGGATCATCTTTATACATATATTTTAGCTTATCAAATCCTAAGGCATTCACCTAGAATTCTCGTAGAATTAAACTCATTCTACTTAATGCATCTACTACTTTATTTGATTGCCCACTTCTATGTTTGATAACAAATGTAAAATTTTGTAAACATTCAATCCATTTAACATATATATCACTCAATTTTGTTTGGTTATTGATATACTGTAAGGCATGATTATATGTGTAAAGGATGAAATATTTTGGAATAAGATAATGTATCAATTTCTTTAAAGTTTGTAGGATAACATAGAACTCCTTATCATAAGAAGAGTATTTTTGCTTAGTTTCATTGATTTTTTTATTATAGCAGGCGACCAGTCTCCCTTCTTGTCTTAGAACAACTCTTATTGCAGTTCCTGCTAGCTTCGATCTGAACTTGAAACAACTTGTTGAAATATGGCAATACTAAAAAAGGTTGTTCTGTAATCTTTTTCTTTAACAATTTGAATTTTTTGTCAGTTTCATTTGTCCATTGGAATGGTTGATTGCTTTCTTTGATGGTTTCCACAATTGGAACACAGATACCACTGAAATTATTGATGAATTTTATGTAAAAAATTCCCAATCCATTAAAACTTCTTACCTTTCAGATGCTTATTAGGGTTAGCCAATTGATTATGGCCTTCACTTTCTCTTGATCCATCTTTAAGCCTTTCTTTGAAATCACAAAATCCAAGTACAATAGTTATATTTTCATGAAACTACACATCTTTAAATTAATTAAAAAAAATCTTCAAAACCATCTTAAGATGTCTTAAGTGCTCTTCTTTTGACTGAGTGTAAATAAGGATATCACCAAGATAAACTATAACAAATTTTCAAATGAACTCTTTTAAGACCTCATTCATTAATTTCATAAAGGTATTGGGAGCATTGGTAAGCTTGAAGGGAATTACCAACCATTCATATAATCCATTATTAGTTTTAAATGATGTTTCCATTCATCACCTTCACTGGTTCTAATCTGATGATATCCACTTTTTAAATCTATTTTAGAAAAAAATGCAACACCACTTAAACAATCTATCACATCATCAGTACGAGGAAATGGAAACTTGTACCTAATTGTAATTTTGTTGATTACTGGAGAGTAAGTACACATTCTCCATCCTACATCCTTGTTTGGAGTTAACATTGTTGAAACAACACACTAGCTTAATCTTTCTCAGATGAGACCTTTATCCGACAATTTCTACATTTGGTTTTTAATTTCTTCATTCTCCTTTGGAGTCATTCTATAAGTTTCTTTATTTGGAAGGTTCGCACCAAGAATTAAATCAATATGATGGCTAATAATTTTTATGGGAGGCAACTTATAAAGCAATTCATCCACTACAATATTAATAAATTCATTCAACATATTTTTAATTTCGTCTGGAAGATCATTCAAATTTGTGCTTGTGAGGACTACCTTTGGCTTATCGATCAAAGTAAAATTTATCTCTTCATGTTTGATTTGTTGAAGGAACTATTTTTCACTAAGCAACATTACCTTGGATTGGTCTTCTTCTGGCACTTTTTCATCCTTCAAAGGAAAAAGTACATGCTTTTCACCATCCTTTCCGAAAGTATAGGTGTTATTCCTTCCATCATGTAGTGCCTTCCTGTCATATTGCAAATGTCTTCCGAGCTGAAAATGACATACATCCATAGGCATAACATCACAAAGCACTTTATCTCTATAGCGCCCTATCTCAAATTCCACTTTGCATTGTTCATTAACTAGTATCTAATGTCCTTTCCGCAACCATGAGACATTGTAGGGAGTAGGATGTTTAGTTTTCTTTAGATTTAAGTTTTCTACCATTTTTGTGGATACTAGATTATCAGTACTCCCAATATCAATAATGACTTTACAACATTTCCCCCCTCATTTGCAAATAGTTCTGACAAATGTTTTCCTTTGTGTAGGTTCCTTTACTTCTTTAGGATATTTTAATAAATCTCTCTTCATCATTTCTAGTTTAATAAAGTTCCAGTTTTGGGTGCATTTTCATGAGTAGAGGATTTTACACTTTATGTATCAGTTTGTGCCATATGTATGCTACCTTTACTAGAATATCTTTCTGGGCATTCATTAGATTTATGGACAACTTTCTAACATTTATAACATCATACTACAAAATGTCTACCTCTACCTCTTTGATATGGTCTTCGTCCTTTGAAATCTCCTCTTGCTGATGATTTTGGCTTATGAGAATCGTGTTGCCTTGTCTTTGAATGGGAAATCTTTTGCTTGACTATCCTCTGCTTGATTACCCTTTGCTTGATTGTCCTTTGCTCCATATTGTACTTCATCCCCTTACTCTCTAACTTTCCTTTCTTGCTAGCTTCTCTTCTATCTTAATGGCTATCTGGTAACCTTCTTCAACAGTCTTTAAGGAAAAAATATCTAGCTTATCTTGTATTTCAAATCTTAAATCATTAATATATCTAGCAATATTTTCATTATCCTCTTCCACATGACCATATCTTAAACTTAACCCATAAAATTCCTTTGTATATTCTTTTACAGATATATTTTTGTTTAATATTTTGCATTTGTCTAAAAAGATTTAGTTGATAATCTAGAGGAGGAAAATTACCTTTTAACTTGGCTACCATCTGGTCCCAACTAGTGATCTTATTTTTGCCTTTATTTCTCTGCTCGACCTGCACACTATCCCACCATAGTGCAGCATGTCCTTTTAATCTAGTCACCGCGAACTTGAAATTTTTATCTTTTAGATACATTTTCATAATCGAAGTATTTATCGATGGCGCCAATCGAGTCAATCAGCTCTTCAAGATTTAAGTTACCCTCGTACATAGGTACTTCCAGTCTCAGTTTGTTGCTCAATCCTGTAATCATGTTGACCATTTTCTCTTCCGGAGTTTCCTCTTTAATGTTAGTTTCTTCTTCTAATGTTTCTTTTGGCTCACTGATGTCACCAGTGTCGACATCTCTCCTTTGTGTCATCTCTAATGCATCTAAACTTGTTCGTATATGTCTTACTTCATCAAGTAATATTTGGTTGGGAGTTGGTCTTCCTCGACCAACTCCAGCTCCCCTGGCTCCTCTAGCTCTATGTGCCATATTTTACAAAATTTATTTTACAAGCACTCGATTCCTGATTTCCAAACTTTTATGACTTGTTTTTTAATTAGATTCCCCACTAAACTTTAAATAAAATTCATCACTTTATTGAATAAGATAAGATAACCACTAAATATAAATTTTTAATCTCCATGTCTTTTTAAAACTTCAAAAGAGATACTTTCAAAAACATTTTTTTCCCTTTTAAAATAAATAACGCAAACTTGAGATTCACTTTAACATTTATGAATGTTCATTCACTTTAACTTTTTTGAATGCTCCCTTGGATTCCTTCCTATTATGACAATAATTTCTTTTATTGGCATCCACAAGATTTTGCTTTGAAATTTAAATAGGCCACAAACATTACCCTCCATAATCATATTATTTTAGGTGCAACTCCATCATTCACTCCCCTTCGTTGGTTTAACATGTTTACATAAAACGTTTAAGTTGTCTGAGGATAAAAGAACATGTGCTTTCCTGGTTTTTTGTGATCTCTAGCTCAAACCATAGGCTCCATGATTTCTCCCTAGCTCTTGAAGCTTTTCTTCTTCTCACACAATGGGGTTGGTGACTCAATGTTTCAGCATCTCTCACAATATATCCTCATAGCGATGAATCCTCCTCACAAATCAATATTGTTCCACATGCAATGAAAATTACACAGGCTTTCCATGCACAAGTTTGTGCACTTAGCCTCCACTAGCTCTCACACGATCAATCCAATGCTTTCCTTTGGAGACCTCATTCACTCTGGACCTCATCAGAGTGAATGTATACTAATCATCTATACTCTGACTTTCATTGATGACCACTCAAGGAAAACTTGGATCTATTCGCTAAAGTCCAAGAATGAAGTGTTTGAAAATTTTCGAGAATACAAAGCAGAAGTAGAAACTCTTATAGAAAGAAGGATAGAAGTATTGAGATCTGACAATGGAGGAGAATACACTTCAAAGGAGTTCATAGCTTTTTGTAAGGAGGTTGGAATTAAGAGGGAGTTGGTAGTTCCATATAATCCAAAGAAAAATGGAGTAGCAGAATGAAAGAATCATACAATTGAAGAAAGTGTGAGAGCCATGTTACATGATCAAGACTTACCTCAATTTTTGTGCGGGGAAGCATATAAAACAATTGTCTACATCCAAAATCAAAGTCCTCACATATCACTTGACAACATGACTCTTGAAGAAGCATTCACTGGGAAGAAACCATGTATATACCATCTCAGAATATTTGGTTGTCCTGTCTACATACACATTCCAAAAGATAAGAGAAACAAATTGGATCCTACAAGCATGAAAGGCATATTTGTTGGCTATAGTAACTCCTCAAAGGCATATAGGATCTACATAAAGGAAGGGCATTGAATTGAAGTTGAGATGTGATCTTTGATGAAAGAATTGCATATAAGAAGTCTAAAGATCTCCCGGTTTATTATAATGATGAAGAATTGAAGAAATGGAAGAGGAAGATTCACATCATGAAGAAGAAGGTCCCGGTGAATCTGTGTAGTAAGTCATCATTCCAGAAAATAGAAAGAGACCTAATTGGTTGTAGTCTACTCTTCAAGATGCGGAAGGACATGCAACAGTTGAAGGTACATTCAGGGAAAGAAAGAAGCCTAAAAGGTATTTAGGGTATGCATCCTATATGACAAAGTTAATTGAAGCATAATCATCCACTTTTGTAGAAGTTGTCAATCCTCAAAATGGAAAGATGTTATGAATGAAGAATATCAATCTATAATGAAAAATGGAGTGTGGGAAAATGTTCCTAGGCCGAAAGACAAATATATGTTAACTTCCAAGTGGCTCTACAAGATTAAACATGCAGCAGATGGAAGTATTGACAAATACAGAGCAAGGATTGTGGCTAGGGGATTCTCTCAACAAGAAGGCATCAATTATGAAGGGACATTTGCACCTAAAGCTAGATACACAACTATAAGATCGTTGGTCTCTTTGGCAACATCTATGGGATGGAACATCCATCAAATGGATGTCAAGAGAATGTCCTTGAAAGGAACTATTGATGAAGAAGTCTATATAGAACAACCCTTGGGATTTGAAGTAAATGATAGAGAGACTCATGTCTACAGGTTGAAGAAGGTACTCTATGGCCTCAAGCAAGCTCCAAGGGCTTGGTATGCAAGGATGGACACATATCTTCAAAGAATAAGCTTCTCAAAGAGTTATGTTGATCTGAATCTCTATATCAAGGTAGTGAAGGATGAACTTGTAATCATTCTTCTATATGTGGATGATCTTCCCATAACATGTGTGGAAGGTCGTATTCAAGAATGAAAGAAGCAAGTGGCAGTAGAATTTGATGTGAAGAATCTATTGTTGATGCACTATTACTTGGGGTTGGAAGTTTGGCAAAGAACTAGTGAAAAATATCTAGGTCAAGGAAAATATGTGATTAAGATGTTGCAAAGGTTTGGTATGATGGACGCAAACCTATGACAACCCCTATAATCACAAATTTGAAGAGATTAAGAAGTTCTTATTCAATCCATGTGGCTCCTACAAAATATAGACAATTGGTTGGCTCTCTAATGTATCTTGTGAACAATAGACTATACATTTTCTTTGCAATGAATATTCTCAGTCAGTTTCAAATAGAGCCTAAATATGACCATTGGATAGCAAACAAACATATATTGATAATATATGCAAGGAACAATACATTTTTCCCTAGAGTATGACAAAAAGAATGATGTCCAATTGATTAGATATATTGATTCTGATTGGGGAGGTAGTGAGACAAATGGAAGAAGCACTAATGGAGGATGTTTTAGCTTGGGATATTTTATGATATCATGGATGACTAGAAAGCAAGAGTCAACTGCTTTGAGTAGTGTTGAAGTTGAACACATTACAACATGTGAACTTAGTAGAGAAGTTGTTTGGTTGAGGAAGTTGTTATCTGAATTGTTTGAAGGACCGATGGACCCTAAAGTTATACACTGTGACAACACCAATTGCACAAGGTTGTCTGAAGACCCAGTATTCCATGGAAAGACAAAGCACATAAATAACAAGTATCACTACATACGAAAGTTGGTGCAAGATGGATTGTTGCAGCTACAATATATCTCCACTGATGAGTAGGTAGTTGATATTTTGAAAAAATCACTTCCTAACAAGAACCTTATTTATTTGAGAGACAAGCTTGGACTAGTTGATATCTCCTCCCTAGTTGAGAGAGAGAGAAAGACACATCGTTCTTGCCTTCGCTTTGTGAAGAAAGAATGGAGGATTAGGTAAGAATCTGGTTTTCGTATGCTCTTTGAGGATGAGGTAGGGCATCCAATAGGTAAGAGTAGTCGAAAAGGAAATTCCTTGAGGATGTGTTATTCCAAGACAGGAAATGTCCTAGAAGGACATACATTGTGAACATCTAGGTGGGGTATGTGCCTTAAGAGACAATGATGATGGTGTCTATCAATCATTACCTCGCCAGCATTATGCTCTGATCATGTGGAAAAATAGAGTTGTTAGTCAAAGGCCATGCTTTGGGACAATGTTGGTTAGTATGATGAGATGCAATGAGGTAAGTTGAAATAAAAGCTTATGAGATGGCTTACCAATCTGACTATTCTTATGAGATCTCTTTAGTATGAGAATGTCCATGTACCATTGTGAATACCTCCCTAGTTAAGAGGGAGTGTTGAAATATGTAACTAGGTTCGGTCTTCATAAATATGAAATGTGCACTTAATTTTTGTATATTGTAAAAAGAAAGAAAAATTATTATTCTTGTTTTTTGTAGCATGGGTTTGATGCTCAATGTCATCTTATTTATAGGTCAAGCACCCATTGAGTGCTTCTAGGGTTTGTCATAGAGTCAAGAAATTTGTAAGGTCGTTGTCATATGAAGAAGACCCCATTGGACATCTTGTAACATGTCAAAATAATTAATTGTGTTAAGTGTCAAAATACCCATCCAAGACCAAGTCAGCCTCATTAAGGCATGCCGTCCTCCTTGGAAGCCTATATATAGGAGAGAACTCGACCTCCTATGTCACTCACTCATTCACTCATCATCCAAGCGAAGAAGAGGCAGAAGAAGGGAAAATGGAGGAGGAAATAAGGAAGAAGGACAAAAATTTTGGGTTGATTCTCTGTCTTTCTCACACGTGCAAGAATAAGGCTAGGGATTTGTAGCTACAAGGTCGAAGTTGCTAGAAGGGAAACCCATTAGATCACCTACTATCCCTAGAAGAGGAAGCAGCCCAAGCGAAGGAGCAAGGAAGCTTTGGAAGACATAAATTCTCTCACACATGTGGAAGCAGCCATTGTTGTTGGGGTTGAAAATTTTAGATTTGCAGTGGAGGCCAAAATCTTGTAGCTGGAGGTCGAAGTTGTGCAGCTAGAAGAGATTTGGCTAGGTTTGACTTGGAAAGAAGAAGCACATCATCAAGAAGGTCTGACTTGGTATTGGAAGGGTATTAGTCTTGGTCTAGAGGTCTTGGAATCTGTCATTTGAAGAATCTATAAGAAGAGAAGAGATTTGCGGGTTTTCCTCTCAAGAGAAGAGGTTTTGGCCCTGGCTTATAGCCTATATCCTGTCTTCTTATGTACTATTAATCTTCATGTTTTTAGTTGTTCAATGATAAGAATAATATAATAACATGAGAAGAAGCTAACAATCAAGAAAAAAGTAAAAATACATCACAAGTAGTTATCAAGTCTAAGAGAAATCACCCTAATTGTAGCCCCATTGATTTCTCAACACAACAGCCATAGCGTAACTTCACGACTTAATGCACTAGCTCTGATACCAAAAATTTGACACAGAGCCAAGAGAAAAGTAGACATGAAAAGAAAACATTAAATTTTATTAAATTGATTTCTCCAAACTTGCTTTTGCAAATGATTTACATGGCTATTTATTTAGGAGGAAGAAAGCTCTTGAATTTCTCAAGAGAGAATTATCTTCCTATATATTTTGAGGAAGTTGTGAGAAATCGTCTCAATTCTAGGAACTTATCCTAACTACTAGAAATTCTAGCATTTTCTAGATCTTTAGGAAATCTAAAATTCTAATATTTACGAAGCTCTTACAAACTAAATAAAAATAAAATGATGCATTTGCATCAAATGCACAACTACATTCATGAAGACTTATCTACATCAAAATTTTCCATCAATTTGTTGTAGAAGAGAGGTGTTCCACCCAACCATAGGCTCCCAGTTGCACCAATTCGCTATGTGATAAAGGTCGCCCCCAAATTAAGACTATGAATCCACAAGAATGAGCTATTTCTCTGGCTATCTATAATTCTCTTCCCACAACTCAATTCTCAAGTTCACATTAAATAATTTTGTGTACTACAATCCCAATCTAGAGCGCTCTTCACCATGAACCCACACAACCAAAGGAATATGATCTCCTTTATGTTTAGTAATTCCTCATGTTAAATCACTTCCCTTTATGGGCTCTATAACAAGTTGGTCAAGAAATCCCGCTATTGGGATTCCAAGGATTATTAGCTACGGCCAAATATGCTCAATAATAGTGGATATCGTTCACACAACAATAATTCTCACATCATTCATAGTTGTATAATTCCATCATTTGCTTATGCCATTTCACTAAAGGATAATTCTCATGATTTCCCCAACCAAAGCATAGTTCACAAGGTAACTCAAACTTTTGAACTCCATCAAAACCTTCCATTGTATGACAACTTGCTTGTATAACCATAACATAAAGGGTTTGTGTTTCCATATGGAGACCCAAAGACCACCTTCATGTACAAACCCCTCCTAATGCTTAATAAAACAAAAAATAGTTAATATTAAGGAACATAATTAAGGTTTCAAAGACTTTAGGTTAAATTACTTATTGAAGTATTTTTCCTTAACCCTACTTAAGCCCCCAGTATACAATATTGAATTGGGGATCAAAACAAGGGTATCACATTCATTGCATATAAATATATACATGTAATCATAAATTCAAAGGGAAAGAACATGGTAACACAAGAATTTAGAACATTTCAATAGTGGATTAGTTTAAATCAAGAGAACTCGTACTTATTTTAAGAACAAGGAAAAAATATCACTAACACTAAAATTTAGCAAATTTTGTTAATGGTGGTTTATAGGGGCAATGAAAGCTAGTGGCGGATTAGTCCACAACAAGGTTCGGGCCTCACCAAGTGACATGCTATGGTCTATGCTTGTGATTGAATGGTGCTAATGGTTTCACATAAGACTATAGGGATGAAAACTTACCAACATCTAGGTTGGGTTTTATATATATAGAGAGAGAGAGAGGGAGAGTGTGTGTCCCCCAAGGTTTAGCTCAGGAATTGAGATCAAACCTTATAGTTTATTGGGGTTATTGTTCGCCCCAGTTACTAACCACCTATGCCAGTGACAATTGATCTTCCTTTCATCTACAAATTCTAACGAAAAAGGTTCCTTAAGAAAAAAAATTGTAGCAATCTATAACGTGAAACACACAAATGGATTAAAGTCCACCTCATATTTTTCTTTTCTTCTATTAATAATGCCTTGCTTGATTTGCTAATTGTTTGACAAGCTTTTATACATTTTAATTTGTAAACCGTAAAATGCATTTCTATAAAATTATAAAATTAACACCCCATGTGAAACCCCAACAACATATTTCCTATATGCATAGCACCATCTTTTGAAAGATGTTGAAATTTTAAATTGTGAGCGCCACATCAAGTGAAATAAGTCTTAACTGTTAAAAAAAATCCAATGCAAATCATTTCCATTATATATAATCACTTAAAAATAGTCAAATACAATCATTTTTTTTAATGTAAGCAATTTGTGTGCATACATAGTGTTGGTATACAAATATATTTCTCATGTAACCAATGCAAATCATTTCCATTATATATAATCACTTAAAAATAGTCAAATACAATCATTTTTTTTAATGTAAGCAATTTGTGTGCATACATAGTGTTGGTATACAAATATATTTCTCATGTAAATGTATTGATTTTTACGACCAATATTTTCAGTTACACATCAATGAATACTTTTCCGTTAGAAAAAGTGCCTTTTTTTCACACCTCAAAACAATTTTTTAACAGTCCGAGTGAGAAATGCCTTGTTAATAAACATGACCTTTTTTTGGGCCAAATAAAGAACAGCTACTTCTATTAAAAGATTAAATGGAATTACATGAAAATTACACTTACAAATTTAATATACATTTTATTTCATTTCATTGAAAAATAATTGTAAACTCATTTATTATATCCAAGTGATCACTGAATTTAATTAAACACCACATAAAAATTGTGCAATGTATAATGGTTATGTTCAAAAATCCAAGTTATACACATTGTACACATTATTACTTCAGTAACATATTTGTCATATTTTAATTTCATGAAAAGCCATGTCTACGGCATCTCTTATATGAATGCTTCATGCTCATATCCAATACTACGACAAGGAGGTAGGCTCTTTGAACTTCCTTCACTTAACAGAGAATAAACATGAAATTAAGGTCAACTAAATCGAATGAGGAGATGTATCAACGATATTTACATGAGTAGAACATTCTCTAAAAATGCATACTTTATGGTCCACCTAGGATAGCATTTTCAAGATCTTCCCTACTCAATGCATAGCTGAACTTTCTTTCAATATCTCTCTCAAGATTTCCGGGTCCACTCTTTAAATACCTGTAAGATGTAACAACAAAAATAACGATATACATGAGCTCTTGGAAAGTGACAAGGAATTCAGCTGCCCCTGCAAATGCTTTCACCGAAACAGGTCTATTGGATCCTACTTCAGAGATATATGAACTAAAACAAGTTGTTATCCTTAGCTTATAAGACAAGACCAACATAACAGTAAGAAGATAATATGATAAAGAAAAATCAGCTTTAATCCCAGGTGTCACTTTCTACAAAGAACAAGTCAGCTTTAAGCGTCACTTTCTTCTATACAACCAAAGTGGGCCTACCAGTTAAGAACATATGTTTTCACCTTGAAGGTTACATATTTGAATCTGGAGGGAGGTAGGGTATGCACATGTAAGAAAGATGTTGTTTGCAGATATTTGTGTGGCACTGATAAGGTAACAGCAAATCTCATTCTCAATTACAGGCAAGAGAGTGGGATGAACTATATTACCGAGGGGACCTCAATTCCCAAAGAATTACCCTTGGAAAAGTGCTAGTTTCTCAGGAATTCTTATTTAATTTAATAAATTTGCAAGCACGCATGAATTAAGATATCATACTATCATATATCCACTTTAACTGCGGATTTAATAAGCACCAAAAGGGACTTTAACTGCGGATTTAATAAGCACCAAAAGGGACTTTAACTGCGGATTTAATAAGCACCAAAACGGATCAAAAGGAAATAGATGCGCAAACCCATCCTTTGATAATTAGAAGGCTAAGAAGGATATTTGCAAGCATGCATGAATTAAGATATCATACTATCATATATCCACTTTAACTGCGAATCTAATAAGCACCAAAAGGGATCAAAAGGAAATAGATGCACAAATCCATTCTTTAATAGTTAGAGATGAAGGCTAAGAAGGATCTATGCTGGCTTATTCTATTATAGTTTATTATTATCATAGTTTCGTTTAGTTATTATTTTGATTATCAACTTTATAAAAACATCATTATGGTGATCTTTTCGAAAACAATCCACTTTCATGGAATTCCACTTTTTCAATTTAGTTTCTTAACATTACAAACTTAGACATTTACCTGAATCTACCCATGATGTAGATGCACCTGGTTGTTTTTAGTGCAGCTAGAATAAATACATGAAAAAAAGGCAATCATGAGTTGACACATACACAACATAAAATTCGTTGAGCTGGTTAAGATGTCTCCCTCGCATTCTGTCCAAAAGATAACTCAATATTTCATCTTTCTTTAAGCCACAAAAACTGAAGGATATGACCTCTTCTCAAGAATCTTCATGTTTACATGAAAACTACACAATTAAGAACATAAATCAAAGGAACCCAAAAGCAAGTTGTTACCATTTAAAAATGATTTTCTTTGTTAGTGATAACATTACATGGGAGTGTCCTTTTTGTTGAAAAGTGTAACTAGGTTCGGTCTTCATAATGACGTGTAATTGTGATTTTATGTAAGAGATGTAAAGAAGAAAAATTAAATTATTGTAATACTTGCATCATGGGTTTCATGAGGAAGAGATTTTATTTTTAGTATAGGCTCCCATTGCAAGCAATTTTGTCATCTAGTCATAAAAGTCTATAGAGTCATTGTCATGTAATCAAGACATGTTACACATTGTAAAGTGTCATACTTGTCTATGTGAAGTAATCCTCCAAGACCTTCTCACTAGCCCTCATCAAGTTGGCCTACAACGAAGAGATTATTGTAGAAGATGAAGTCGGCGTTCTCCAAACATCGTGTCGGCCTAAAACAGTCATGACCAACGTGTTGAAGAATCTAGGGCAAAGTAGTGTAGTGTGATTCTTCATTACTTGATAACAATTTGTGGAGTCATTTTACTTTTTCTAGTTAGCTTAATCTTCTTATTATTATTAATGCATGTGTGTGTACTTCATCAAACTGCTATCAAAACATAAAACAAGAACACAAGATGTTTGGCTCTCTGCCAGGGCCAAAACCTCTTTTCTCTTGAGAGGAAAACCCTTTAGTGAATTTCTCTTATTGAAGCTTCTATTCATCAATGCCAAACCCTAGACCCTTGACAAAGGGATCCTCCAAGCACAAGTCAAGTCTTTTTACTTTCTGCACCTTATGTCTTGCCACTTCTTCTGGCACTTTGTCTTTCAGCGCTTCGTCCTCCAATTAGAGGCCTTTCACATTTGCTAGAGAGATAGACTCCTTCTCTAGGCTTGGAAGTCCTTGTAGGCTTGATCTCTTACTCAAACAATGGATTGTTCACTAGCTGTTGTTATGGCTCAGACATACCCTTACTGCACCTCGCACGTGTGACTGTATCTAGCCCTAGAAACAGTCCTTTATACTTCGGTATTCTGATTTCTTACTTCGCTTGAGAGTCTTTCTTCCACGCTGGAGTAGGAGGCCTTGTAGACCTAGTTTTAGCCCCAAACAAAGAGAAATATACAATTGTGATCTTACTGTTGTTATAGCCGCAAATTCTCTTTCATTCCCTCGCATGTGTGAATATGTGAACCCTAGAAACAGTCCCTTTAAACTTCGTTCTTCCTCCTTGCCTCACTGCCCTTGTAAACCTTTACCTTGGCTTTCTTCGTCCTTCTTGTTCTCTTTCTTTTGCAGATTTCAGAGCAAAATTGATGTGTTGTCTTTGGAATGGACAGCCTCTATAAATAGAGCATTGTCCCTCCATATAAGCCGACTTGACTAACTACTTTACGCCGACTTGTCCACTTAATTGTAGGCTGACTTTGAGGGAAGTTTGGTGGCTGATTTGTTGAGTAGAATTCAGATAGTTTCCATGGTGTTGTAGCATGCTTGAAGGAGCTTCTTGAAGGTGCCATTGCCTAGGAGTAGACTTGACTTTGCTTGGAGGTTTTCCCTTTAACTTTAACATATATTTATACATAGAGTAACATGCCCTTAAGGCCTTCAATTTTTCTCTTGACTATTTGACTTACTTATAGCACTTTGACATGTGCTAGACCTACTTCAATGAGCAAGAAACTCATTGACATATATTATAAAAATAATATTTCTTTTCTTGAATAAGTACAAATATCAAAAGTATATTTATGAAGACCGAACCTAGTTACATTTCCTTCAACACTCCCTCTTTACTAGGGAGGTATTTATACAACATTACAAGGTGTTTGGCTATTATCAATCTTGAAGAATTCACATAAGAGAAATCAGATTTGCAATCCATCTGTTATAGCATCATATCCATCAGCATTGTCATAGTGCAAGGCCTTGACTAACAGCTCCATCTCTTTACGAGACTATGAGCTACAATGTTAGCGAGACCAATGATTTATAGACACTTTCATCACTGTCTCTCAAGGTACATACCCACCCGGGTGTTCTCCGAATATGACCTTCTAGGACTATTCTTATCTTGCATTCCCAGCCCTCAAAGAATATCGGTCCTCTTGCCTACTCTTGTCTTGGATGCCCTACACATCCTCAAAGAGTATCGGATGCCAAATGATTACCCAATCCTCCCATTCTTTTTTCCCAAGTGAAGACAAGAATGTTGTGTCTATCTTGTGTATACATTTCCATTCATGGCCTTCATCTAGACTTACGGTTGTTAGTCTTGGTCTAGTGCATGACCCATGAATGGAAAAACACAATTGTCACTCCTTTGTAATCACGGGTGATCCAAAACTCCCTCTTGATCAGGGACCTGCCAGAGCTCCCTCTTAACTGGGGACTCCTTCCTTCATCAGCATCTTCTTCTTCGTGGGTTCGTAGCTGCTTGATCTTCTTCCTTTCTTGATGTCATGAAGTCTTCGTTCGAACTTCTTCCAAGTAAGGCACACTATCCATCACTTTCCTCCTTGGTTTTTCATGTCATTGCTTTCTTCGAGGAAAGTGGTTATCATGTCATATATCAGGTTTCCTTGTCATCTTGGCTACTCCTTTGTCATCTTGTCCATGCTACAGAATATTCTTCTCATGGATGCTCCGTTGTCCTTGTTTGTTTACATGTTCTGACCTAGCAGCGCATCATGACTTCATCTTGATATTGCTTCAACATTGTTTTTCCTTTTGTTGGATGGCTTCTTCATCACAACATCTCTATAGAGTAGAATCAGTTATCTGCACCTTTTATATCTCCAAGGCCTTCATAGGTGTCAAGGGTCATTTCTTCCTTTATCAGAGTTGTCTTGCCTTCTTTCGGGAGATATCTTCAAAGTATCATGTCAAATAGTGATTCTCGGTGATCATGGTGTTCTTCCACATGCTTGATCTCTTTCTTCATTTGCTTCTTATTAGATAGATAGGTCAACCATCTAATGCTTCTTGTGAGAGCATTCTTTCATTGCTTGCTTTCTGGACTTGTCAGCATTTCTTCTTGCTTCTTAGTCAGCAATCTTATACTCCTTATGTGAGCATATTCTTTTATTGACCTTCATTGCATTGTGGTACATACCTTCGAGCATGTTCTTGGTGAAAGAGATTCTTTCATGCTTGATCATGTTATAGAACTATCCCATGACTCAATAATATACAAATGATAACATGACTAAACTTAATGCATACATACCTCATCTTGATTCTCCTTTGATCATCCTTTGGTGTGGCCCTTCTTGCTTCATCTTAGCTTGCCTACATATCATCCTTTTCTTGAATCCCATGAATGGGATTCCCAATGAGACATCTGCCTTGGTTCATGAACCTTCTTCTGAAGATTCCATCATAGGATCTTAAGGATCCTTGCCTTGCAAATGCTTCCTTTCTTTTGATGATGGAGGTCTTCAAAGATTCTTAATCATGATCAATTTTCTTTCACCGTGGATGAGGTCTTATACTAAGTGTGCTTCTTTATATGAATATCTTGAGCTATATCTGTCATGCTCCTATATTCTAGAAGTTATTTCTACTTATGCATTTTTGTTCTTATCATAAATGCTACATCTTCATGAGTATCTAGATTCTATGAAAATCATGCTTCTAGATTCTAGAGGATGTTTCTAGCCATGCAATATTAATCTTATTCCTACATGCTCCTATATTACTCAAAACTTTGAAAGAAGTCTAGAAGTAAAGAGTTTGACCTAGTCATAGTAGAGATCTGGAGGATCTTCCTTCTTTTGCTTATTTCCTTCTTCATTCACCTCTTGAGTCAAGTGAGCTTCTTCCCTCTTTGTTTTCTTGTTGTTATCCTTCTTAAGCTTAGGGAAATTCCTTTTGTAATGTCCATATTCTTTGCATCCAAAGCATTGGATCTTGGACATGTCTTTGTTGTTTGTTCTTCGTGGACCAAATTTGCCAAATTTACCCTTTCTTTTGGCCATGGTAGGAAATGCTTGCTCCTTTGATCCCACTTCTTCTTTTTCCTTAAGTTTGGTTTCCTCTGTTATACATAGAGACCACATTTCACTAAGAGTGGTTGCTTCCTTCTTGGGATATATGCTTGATGTAAAGTTTGCCCATTCCTCAGGTGGAGGATTGAGTACTACAGTTGTCATCTCTCTGTCGGACATGACTTCCCCAAGCTCTTGAAGTTGATCTCTCATTTCAGATATTTTCATGAAGTAAGGAGCTATTCCTTCTTTTGTTATCTTCATTTAGTACAATTCATTCCTTAGAGATATTACTTCTCCGGTTGTGGATACCGAGAATAGCTCTACAAGTTTATCATAAATTTCTTTTAATGTCTCAAACTTGGAGACATATGGAATGAGAGAGTCTTTGATTGATTCAATCAGAATCTTTTGAGCTCTTGTTTCATCCTTATTGTACTTGGCTAAGGCTTGAGTTTGTTCCTTAGCAGGGATTGTGATATTCCCTTTGACATGTTCTAGGAGTTCAGTCTCCTTGAGAAGTAGATCGGTCCTCTTCTTCCATGCAAGAAAGTTATTGGTACCTACTAATTTATTGCTTGCCTTGCAAAAAGACATTGATGTATATTTAGAAAGGGACATGTACTTACTTGATAGATTTTGAGATGTAATGGATTTGCTTCCTCCTTGAAGGCTTGATGGCTTGTCTTCCCTGGATCTTGATCTTCTTCAAGTTGCCTTCTCTAAGTAGACTTGCTTAGTGATGAGATTTGCTTGAAGATTGTAGCTTGATGTAGGTCTTGCTTCAATCTACTCTTCTTTGTAGGTGCCTTTATGTAAGGCTCTTCTTCTAGCTTTGTAGACCTCCTTGATGAATGGTTGGTTGTAAACCCTTCTTGTCCTTGAAGTGATTGAGACTTCTAGGCTTGATGCTTCAACTTTGTAAATGCTTCTCCTTGATGAGTGTCCTTGAGTTGCCCATTCCTTGATGTGTCACCTTAGCTATGATCCCATGTTGAAGAATCTAGGGCAAAGTAGTGTAGTGTGATTATTTGTTACTTGATAACAATTTGTGGAGTCTTTTTACTTTTTCTAGTTAGCTTAATCTTCTTCCTCTTATTATTAATGCATGTGTGTGTACTTCAGCAAACTGCTACCAAAACATAAAACAAGAACACAAGATGTTTGGCTCTCTCCAAGGGCCAAAACCTCTCCTCTTGAGAGGAAAACACTTTAGTGAAATTCTCTTATTGAAGCTTCTATTGATCAATGCCAAACCCTAGACCCTTGACAAAGGGATCCTCCAAGCACAAGTCAAGTCTTTTTACTTTCTGCACCTTATGTCTCAGCACTTCTTTTGGCACTTTTTCTTTCAACACTTCGTCCTCCAATTAGAGGCCTTTCACTTTTGCTAGAGAGATAGACTCCTTCACTAGGCTTCAGAGTCCTTGTAGGCTTGATCTCTTACCCAAACAATGGACTGTTCACTAGCTGTTGTTATGGCTCAGACATACCCTTACTGCACCTCGCAAGTGTGACTGTTTCTAGCCCTAGAAACAGTCCTTTATACTTCGGTGTTATGCTTTCTTACTTCGCTTGAGAGTCTTTCTTCCACGCTGGAGTAGGAGGCCTTGTAGGCCTAGTTTTAGACCCAAACAAAGAGAAATATACAACTGTGATCTTACTATTGTTATAGCCACAGACTGTCTTTCATTCCCTCGCAAGTGTGACTATGTAAACCCTAGAAATAGTCCATTTAAACTTCGTTGTTCTTCCTCCTTGCCTCATTGCCCTTGTAGACCTTTACCTTGGCTTTCTTCGTCCTTCTTGTTCTCTTTCTTTTGCGGATTTCAGAGCACAAATGATGCGTTGTCTTTTGAGTGGACAGCCTCTATAAATAGAGGGTTGTCCCTCGATTTTAAGTCGACTTGACTGACTACTTTTAGGCCGACTTGTCCTCTTAATTATAGGTCGACTTTGAGGGAAGTTTGGTGGTTTATTTGTTGAGTAGACTTCGGGTAGTTTCCATGGTGTTGTAGCATGCTTGAAGATGCCATTGCCTAGGAATAGACTTGACTTTTCTTGGAGGTTTTCCCTTTGACTTTAATATATATTTATACATAGAGTAACATGCCCTTAAGGCCTTCAATTTTTCTCTTGAATATTTGACTTATAACACTTTGACATGTGCTAGACCTAATTCAATGAGCAAGAAACTCATTGACATATATTATAAAAATAATATTTCTTTTCTTGAATAAGTACAAATATCAAAAGTACATTTATGAAGACCGAACCCAGTTACGCTTCTTCAATGCTCCCTCTTAACTAGGGAGGTATTCATACAACATTACAAGGTGTTTCGCTATTATCAATCTTGAAGAATTCACATAAGAGAAATCGTATTTGCAATCCATCTGTTATAGCATCATATCCATCAGCATTGTCATAATGCAAGGCCTTGACTAACATCTCCATCTCTTTACGAGACCATGAGCTACAATGCTGGCGAGACCAATGATTTATAGACACTTTCATCATTGTCTCTCAAGGTACATACCCACCTTGGTGTTCTTCGAGTATGACCTTCTAGGACTATTCTTATCTTGGGTTCCCATCCCCCAACGAATATCGATCCTCTTGCCTACTCTTGTCTTGGATGCCCTACACATCCTCAAAGAGTATCGGATGTCAGATGATTACCCAATCCTCCCATTCTTTCTTCCCAAGTGAAGACAAGAATGTTGTGTCTATCTTGTGTCTACATTTCCATTCATGGCCTTCATCTAGACTTACGATTGTTAGTCTTGGTCTAGTGCATGACCCATTAAATGGAAAAACACAATTGTCACTCCTTTGTAATCACGGGTTATCCAAAACTCCCTCTTGATCATGGACCTGTCAAAGCTCCCTCTTAACTGGGGACTCCTTCCTTCATTAGCAGCTTCTTCTTCATGGGTCCTTCAGCTGTTTGATATTCTTCCTTTCTTCTTGTCATGAAGTATTTGTTCGAACTTCTTCTAGGTAGGGCACTATCCATCGATCACTTTCCTCCTTGATTTGTCATGTCATTGCTTTCTTTGAGGAAAGTGGCTATCATGTCATATATCAAGTTTCCTTGTCATCTTGGCTACTCCTTTGTCATCTTGTCCATGCTACAAAATATTCTTCTCATGGATGCTTCGCTGTACTTGCTTGTTTACATGTTCTGACCTAGTAGCCCATCATGACTTCATCCTAATATTGCTTCAACATTGTTTTTCCTTTTGTTGGATGACTTCATCACGACATCTTTATAGAGTAGAATCAATTATCTGCACCTTTTATATCTCCAAGGCCTTCATAGGTGTCAACGGTCCTTTCTTCCTTTATCAAAGTTGTCTTGCCTTCTTTCGGGAGATATCTTCAAAGTATCTTATCAGTTAATGATTCTCGATGATCATGGTGTTCTTCCACATGCTTGATCTCTTTCTTCATTTGCTTCTTATTAGATAGATACGTCAACCATCTAATGCTTCTTGTAAGAGCATTCCTTCATTTCTTGCTTTCTGGACTTGTCAACATTTCTTCTTAAGGAGACTATTCAAGGAAGCAAAAGTAATCTAGGGTTTTTGTGGTAGGGTTGTAGACCTACAAGAAGCGACCGAGGTTCTGAAGGAAGCCGAGAAGAGGAGAAAGAGCAGCGTTGGAGCAGAGGCTAGTGACTTGGTTTTGGGAGGACTCTAGTGTCAAGGATCTTTGTCATGGTCTTGGTATTCGTCAATTTAAGATCTATAAGAAGAATTTTGTTTGGGTTTCCTCTCAAAGAGAGAGGTTTTGGCCCTAGCTGACAAGCCTATACACTGTGTCTCTTATCTTCTTATTGTTCATGATTTGGTAGTTGTCTTGATTAAAAGAACATAATAACAACCCAAGAAGAGAAGATCATAATCAAGAAGTAAAAAGTTTATCACAAGCAATTATCATAAGTAGAGAAATCATCTAACACTTGATGCCCTAGATTACTCAACATGGTATCAGAGCTAAGGTGTTAAAGTCAAGGAGGGGCATCTAATCAAATTGACACATAAGGATCGAGGTTCAAGAAAGGGATCAAAGCAAGACAAAGAATACCAAGCAAGAGATTAAGATCTTCATCATACCGAAACCCTAGATCGAAGAAATCTACTTCAGCTAGAGTCTTGGAATCTCATCAAGAAGGACGCGGAAAGAAAGACCAAAACCCTAGAAGCATTTTCGAGATCATCTCTCATCCATCATCTAAGGAGTGGAAGCTTTTCAAAGACTAAGGAAGACTAGATCGAAGAACATTATCATTCTCTTCAAAAAGGGTTCGTAAAGCAAGCTCTCTCTCATTGAAGAATACTTCAAGGAGTAATCTTCTACTATCTATATCACTGTCAAAATTAAGGAGGAAGCAAAGCAGCATCTACTCAAGTAAGTATATGACCTCATCTTAATCTATAAAAATGTCTTTGCAAGGAGAGCAACAAATTAGTTGGGGATTCAAATTTTCTTGCATGGAAGAAAAGAACAAACCTAAACCTCATTGAGAATGAAGTCATGGATCACATCAAGGGGTCAATAACCCAACCTCCCAAAGAAGATACTCAAGCACTTGCTAAATTCATGAAAGGGGAAGTTGTTGGAAAATCAAAGATATTATATTAGGGTTTGATTCTCCTTTCTTGATAATTACTTGTGAGTGTGTTGGCTTCTTTTACTTCTTTATTATCTTATCTTTCATGAAGCAATTATACATACATGAAGATCACAAAACAAGAGACACAAGATATAGGCACATGCCAGGGCAAAAGCCCACACGAGGGGATAATCCAGTCAAAGTATTTCTTCCTTTTAATAGTATTCTTTGAGACTCTTCACCCTAGACCAAGACCAGAGTTTCCCTCCACACCATGTCACCCTCCAAGATCTTCGACCCCTTCCAGCAACTTTGACTAGGCAGCAGTTCCCAACAACATGCAGCTTCCGGCAACAGCAAAACCCTAGGACACTTCGATTTCCTAAACCAGACCACGAAACAGAGAGAGAGGCACCAAAAGTTTGATTTTCCTCTTCTCTAGAGACTCCCTCAAACTCGCACTTCTTTCCTCCTTCCTGCAGCAGACTTTTTCTTCCCAGCGCTTCTAGAGACATCGAATGGCTTGAGAGAGTGAGTAATCCAAATGTCTTTGACCTCCTTCAATATTCTTGTGGGTCTAATGGGGCTCTTTAGGCTGACTTAATCTTCCTTAGGCCAACATGATGTGGAGGTCACATAATTCATATTTGACTTGATATAAAACCTTTTTATATGATCTGAAAGCCCAAGAAGGGTCTCTTCGAACGTACAATGACTCTATAAACTCAATATTGATCTTAGGAGTCCACAATGGGGACTTTGACTAATATAATGATGACCCAACCATGAAACCCATCCTTTAATAAGTCATTGTTACAATAATAGAAATTATTTTCTCTATTCTTTTGACAAGTACATTACATAATGGCTCAAGTACATTATTGAAGACCGAACATAGTTACTTTTTCCAACACTCCCTCTTAACGAGGAAGGTATTCATAATGTACAAATACAATGGAAGATCTCAAACTATATGAAAACATGAAGAACCTTTAGGCACAGCAATGCCATGGACTAGATTCTTGACCAGGGCAATCTATCCAACTAGTCACTCAACAATTTACGCACCGCAACACCATGGACTAGATTCCTAACCAGGGAAATCTATCCATTCAGTCACTCAACAATTTAGGCACCAGAATGCCATGGACTAGATTCCTGACCAGGGCAATCTATCCAGGTGGGAGTAAGGTGGACTCAAGCTTTCAGCCACTCCAGGTACCATCAGGCTTACTTGCTAACCACTAACATACAAGTGTGTATCCAAAACCGAGCTCAAGAAACAACACCACCTTTTCAATTCCAGGATTCCTAACATCAACACATAGTGTCGGCCTGATGTCTCCCCAGGCAATGCTTCACTTGCAAAGCCTCAACAAATCTCTTACATTCCTTTATCATCAATACAATCACCAATATCTACCAAACCCAACAGGTTCCTTAGATATTCGAACTTCTTATTAGGAAGAGCCTTTGTCAGAATGTTTGTTACCTATTCGTCTATCGGAACATACTCTAGCTTCACGATCCTATCCTGCACCAAGTTCCTAATAAAGTGGAACTTATTTTTGATATGTTTCGTCCTCGAATGAAACACGAGATCTCCAAACATCTTGATACAACTTTGATTATCACAGTTAATCACATTAGGACCCAGGGCCCTTTCAAACAAGTCTATCAGAAGCTTCCTTAACCAAACAACCTCTTTTCCTACTTCACATGCAGCCACATATTTTGCCTTGGCGCTACTCAATGCAACGGGATCTTGATTCCTACTCATCCATGAGACCATAGCAACTCCCAGAGTAAAGCATCCTCCGATAGTGCTCCTTCCATCGGTCTCACTGCCACCCCAATCAGAGTCTGTGAAGCCAATTAGCTTGACTTCCTTACTATCATACTTTAGGCAGTGACGTATAGTGCCACGAAGATACCTCAATACATGTTCGACAGCTATCCAGTGATCATGACAAGGTTCCAACATAAACTAATTAAGATTGTTCATAGTAAAGCATATATCTGGCCTAGTATTTACCAGATACGCCAACGAACCCACCAACTGACGATATGAGGTAGGATCCACAAGACTCGAGTTGGAGCTTCTCAACTTCTTGAGGTTGGTGATCATAGGAGTAACCATCGGCTTGGATTCCATTATCCCAAATTTTTGCAATAACTTGATGATGTACTTTCCTTGCCCCAAATATAGCTCCCCAAGTCTCTGCCATACTTCTAGACCTAGGTAGTAATGCATTAGTCCCAAATCCTTCATCTCAAATTCAG
This sequence comes from Pinus taeda, assembly GCA_000404065.3. NCBI lineage: Eukaryota > Viridiplantae > Streptophyta > Pinopsida > Pinales > Pinaceae > Pinus > Pinus taeda. The sequence continues at coordinate 17,802 of APFE030520830.1, read as the reverse complement.
CTGCCAATGTCTTCTTGCATTCTTGAATTCTTCGTGCTACACCAGTGATGAATAGATCATCCACATATAGTAGAATAATGACTAGCCCATTATTTACGACCTTGATATATAGATTCGGATCAACGGTACTCTTCACAAACCCAGTCCTGAGAAGATATTTATCCATTCTTGCATACCATGCCCTTGGTGCTTGCTTCAAGCCATATAGAGCCTTCTTAAGCCTGCAAACATGAGATTCCCTACTATTCACTTCAAATCCTTTAGGTTGTTCGATGTACACTTCCTCATCAATGGTCCCAATCAAAAATGCGGTCTTAACATCCATTTTATGGATATTCCACCCCATTGTAGTAGCCAGTGAAACCAACGATCTAATGGTAGTGTACCTTGCGGTAGGTGCAAATGTTTCTTCATAGTCAATGCCTCCCTTTTGAGAGAAACCCCTTGCAACGAACCTTGCTTTATACTTGTCTATACTTCCATCAACAGCATGTTTGATCTTATAGATCCACTTCGATGTGACAATCAATTTGTCACTAGGTTTAGGAACGATTTCCCAAACCCCATTCTTCATTATGGATTGATATTCTTCCTGCATAGCTTTCTTCCAAACCTCTTCATGCTCAGCTTCCTTGAATGTCATATATGCAGCGTAACCAAAATACCTTTTTGGTTTCTTACTTCCCTGGAGGACCCTTTCGCAGCGTCATGTCCTTCATCGTCTTCTAATGTAGCTCTCAACCAATATGGCCTCTTCCTTGTGGTTGGTGTGAAAGTTTGGTGACCCGAATCCCTATTGCAGCAACTGTTTAAATTTCTCCTACTTTCTGAATCAAGTTATTTACAGTGTTACACAGTAAACATCGAAATAAAATATACTGTAGCGTTCACAACATAAAACACTACAGAAACAAAACACTGCACGGGAGAGAAACAAATACACACACAAATACACCTTTGTTTAGCCTTCACAACATAAAACACTGCAAAAACAAAACACTACACGGGAGAGAAACAAATACACACACAAATACACCTTTGTTTTTGGACAAACGTCCCCAAAAACCCCAATGTGGTGGAACCAGTGCAGCAGCTAAGGGTATTAATTATTAAGCAGTAGTTTTCTGAGTACAAATCATTGGATGCCCAAACTGGCTATCTGATACACAGAACAAACAGGGAAAGAGGTAGTGAGAAAATATCTCAAACTATTACTGGAGATCTGACACTGATCCGAGCTCTGGATGAGATGCCCTATGCTATTACTGCGCAGTCTCTACATGGGCTCATGCAATCACTGCGTCACAGCTCAAGGGATTGTGTCACCTCCTCCTTTTGACCTTCTACTGACTGGAAACTTGACCCTCTGGCCCTCCAGACTCACACGCCGACTTCTGGCACTAGATCTCGACTACTACTCAACAAAATTGCAAACTCCCTCTGAAGCATTGTGCTGCCTCTCTGAACCTCTTGATGCCTTCTCTGCCTTGCACTCACCAGGACTGGAAAAATCCCCTCCGGTCTTCTACCCCTGCCCGTCACTGCAAGAAGATCACTCAATCTCTCTCCGACAACTCAGCACTGCTACTCTTGAGAATTCAATCTCTAGATCTCACTATCTCGGTGTGTTCTCCAAGTGCCCATCAAGCTCCTTCTTATAATCTCTCGTTGGAGCACCAATGACCAAGATTAAAACATAATCAAAGGCTAAGATTAACTAGGAGTTGATCCTCGTCTTTATCTAGAAGATTCACACCAGATTTAATTAATACCCTTTAATTAATCACATTTCTTAAGTTTAAACTTAGGAATACATTAAAAATGATTACTTATTTTAATTAAACCATCTCTAGGTGGAATTTTCCCAAACGATTTATGGGTTTTGGAGAATACATGTATTCTAGCTTCTCCACAAAGTTTCGTGGCTAGAACACATCTGATGCTACAAAAATCAACACCCACTGTTAGCGAGGAATGTGTTCTAGCACTGCAACCCATTGAAGCAACACCCTGTCTCTGTAACACCTCCTATTACGCTGCTGAACACTGCTGATGTCTGGCTCTACTGCCCACCAACTACTATGCAACTTTGATTTCTGCATCCGTGCTGCTATTAGCCCTGCTGAATTGCTACCAACACTGCATCTACACTGCAACCTTCTCCAACTGTTGTTGCAACAACTACAACGGAAAAGCATCCAAAATATTGAACCAACTGTGGTCAGTATGATGCATCTATCAACCAAGTCCTGACTGTTGCTAGACTCTACACTGCCACTGAAGCCTTTGTGTTGCTACTGACTCTACTATGTGCCAACTGCACTGTTTCCAACTATGCACTGAACTACCTAGTATTTGACCACTATTAGCTATTGCATCTATCACTTTGGCACCTGATTGCACCAACTGCCACTTGTCCATCCTACTACTACATACTATGGGCTCCCATAACAAGGTATTGATTCATGAGGTGGACCTTCTCAAGAATCCTGCCCATCCTGTAGCTCTCTAGGGCTACAAAACCAAATCACCCACCTCAACCCTGGAGGTAACTCGGTGATCATGTCAAACTCTTCCTCCAATCGGAAGGAAAACCTGTCAATCTCAACGGATGCAGCTTGTTGATCCTGCTTCCCCTCCTTGTCCTTCTTTATGAGAGGACATAGAGTTGTTGTGGACAAGCTCACCACATCTGAAGCACTTGATCTTAGAAATATCCTTCTTCCTCTTGCGCTACTCCTGCTGCATCTGTGATGTTAAGGCTGCATTCTCCTCTTCCTTTCCTTGCTTCGTCCCATTGTTGATGCTGCTACCACTGATGGTGCTCTTCACCAGATCTCGCCTCATCTCCTCCTGCTGCAGATCAGCCCACATACGTTCCCAATCTGGCAATTTTTCTCTACCCAGGATACTCTGGACAAAAACTTGCCATTCTTCGGAAACGTTGTTCAGAGCTAATCGTACAAACTTTGCAGGTTGGGGTGTTGACCCTACTAAAGATAGTTGATCTCGCACATCTTGAAGCCTAGTAAGGTAGGGTTCTATACGCTCCCCTTTCTGCATCCTCGTACATCTCAACTTCTCCTCAAGATACATCTTTCGTTGCTCAGAAGACCCTTCGTACAGCGTAGCTAGTGCTTCCCACATCTGTCGAGCAGTATCTTTGCCAGCTATGTGAGATACCACATGATCTCGAACCCCATCGAGAATCAACCTCTTCGGTTTTGCCATCTCCTTCTTCTATTTCTTAAGCAAATCTGCGTCTGCAGGTACAGCTACCACACTATCAATATAAGTTTTGAGATTATGTTCATCTAGAAGGCAGGAAATTCTAACCTTCCAGATCACATAGTTGGAGGCTCCCTCCAACCAATCTTGATCTCTCAACCCTGCTGATTCCATCTCTCTGAAAATGTCGAACTCCTCTTCTCCTCTGCGCAGTTGCTGCCTAGTTATTCGCACTCCCTTTTGGAGTGAGAAACTCTGCACACAACTACTGCTGCTCTACTAGGAAAATTCGAACTTCTTGGCTAGAAGTCCCTTGAGGAAAGAATTCCCTCAGCGTGTGCTCTTCCTTCCTCCTGATGCTATTTGCACTAGTAAACTGCAACAAAATCTGTGTCCCAGCTAAAGATCTTCTTTGCAAGGAAACTGCTGCTACTCCCTTTGCCTTTGGTACTCTTTGATCTGGAAAAATTTATTCTCTGTTGACTCACTCAACAGAGAATAAATTTATTCTCTGTTTTACCCTCCTGGCTAAGGACTGTGCTACCTCTAGGGTTTCGAATTGTTGCCTACGCAGAAATTCGAACCTCCTCCTCTTCTGCTACGGAGCTCTCCATCTTCAATTTGTGCTCTGATACTATGTGAAAATTCGGTGACCCGAATCCCTACTACAGCAACTGATTAAATTTCTCCTACTTTCTAAATCAAGTTATTTACAGTGTTACACAGTAAACATCCAAATAAAATCTACTGCAGCCTTCACAACATAAAACACTGCGGAAACAAAATACTACACAAGAGAGAAATAAACACACACAAATACACCGTTGTTTTTGGACAAACATCCCCAGAAAAACCCAATGTGGGAAAACCGGTGTAGCAGCTAAGGGTTTTAATTATTAAGGAGTAGTTTTCTGAGTACAAATCATTGGATGCCCAAATTGGCTATCTGATACAAAAAATAAATTGGCAAAGAGGTAGTGAGAAAATATATCACACTGCCACTGGAGATCCGACACTGATCCGGGCTCTGGATGAGCTGCCCTACGCTATTACTGCGCAGTCTCTACGCAAGCTCATGCAATCACTGCGTCACAACTCGAGGGTCTGCATCACCTCCTCCTTCTAACCTTCTACTGACTAGAAACTTGACCCTCTAGCCCTCTAAACTCACACCATGGCTTCTAGCATTGGATCTCAACTGCTCCTCAGCAAAATTGCGGACTCCCTCTGAAGCATTGCGCTGCCTCTCTGAACCTCTCAATGCCTTCTTTGCCTTGCACTCATCGGGACTGGAAAAACCCCCTTCGGTCTACTATCCCTGCCCCTCACTGCAAGAAGATCACTCGATCTCTCTCCGGAAAATCAGCGCTGCTACTCTTGAGAATTCAATCTCTAAATCTCACTATCTCGGTGTGTTCTCCAAGTGCCCATCAAGCTCCTTCTTATAATCTCTCGTTGGAGCACCAACGACCAAGATTAAAACACAATTAAAGGCTAAGATTAACTGGGAGTTGATCCTCATCTTTATCTAGAAGATTCGCACCAGATTTAATTAATACCCTTTAATTAATCACATTTCCTAAGTTTAGACTTAGGAATACATTAAAAATGATTAATTATTTTCATTAAACCATCTCTAGGTGGAAGTTTCCCAAACGATTTATGGGTTTTGGAGAATACATGTATTCTAGCCTCTCCACAAAGCTTCATGGCTAGAACACATTCGATGCTACAAAAATCAACAATTGGTCTAACCACCAATTGAATAGGCTCACTTGGTCCTTCTTCATCATTTGCAGTAGATTTCTCATGAACTTCATCTTCTTCAAATACGGGAACTTCTTCGTCATCAGAATCAATAGGAATATCCTTTGATTTCTTGTAAGCTTGATTCTCATCAAATATGACATCCCTACTTACTTCAATATATCTTCCCTCTATGTATATTCTATATGCTTTTGAGGAAAGACTGTAACCAACAAATATTCCCTTGATGCTTGTCGAGTCCAACTTCTTTCGCTTGTCCTTCGAAACATGGACGTTGGACTTCCAAATATGCAGAAATGATCCACACTCGGCTTCTTTCCTGTGAATACTTCTTTGGGTGTAGTATTATCAAGGCTCTCATGAGGACTTCTATTTTGACCGTACACAGCAGTCATCGATGCTTCACCCCATAAGAACTTTGGTAGATCTTGATCAAGGAGCACAGTTCTAATGCCTACTTCAATTGACCTATAATTTCTTTCGGCCAATCCATTTTGTTCAGGATAGTAGGGAACAATGAGCTCCCTCTTAATACCTGCATCCTTATAATATGCAACTAACTCTTTAGAGGTGTATTCCCCACCATTGTCAAACCTTAGAGTCTTTATCTTCTTTTCGGTTAGGGTTTCGACCTCAGCCCTAAACTCCTTGAACTTATCAAATACTTCATCTTTGGTTTTTAGTAGGTAGAGCCATGTCTTCCTTGAATGGTCATCAATGAATGTTACATAGTAGAGATAACCTCCAAGTGTCTTGTCAGACATGGGCCCACACACATCAGAATGGATGAGATCTAATATTTCTTTAGATCTAGATTCACTATGATGAAATGGCTTTCTAGTATGCTTCCCCAAAGAACACCCGTTGCACACACCTTCATGGCCTAGCTTCATATCAGGAATACCATTAACAAATTGACTAAGAGTAGGGATGACCCTATAATGAAGATGGTCATACCTTCGATGCCATAGTTCAATGGGGTTTATTTCCATATGACCAAGAGCTTGAGGAGATGGAGTGATATCCCAGTAAAGACTTCCTTCACAAACTCCAATAACCCTAGCCTTGTCAATACTAGAGTTCTTTCCCCAAAGCAATACTTTTCCATCAACAAAAGCAATCCTTTCCCCTTTATCTTCTAAACAAGAAATAGAAAGTAAATTCCTTTTTAGACCTGGAACATATAGAATGTTGTTGAGATGCATCTTCAATCCATTGTCCAGCTTTAATGATGTAGCTCTTAGGCCTCTAACAACATAGCTTTTGTTGTCACCCAATTCCACTGCATGAGAGGATAACTCCTTTGATAATGTGTGTAGTTGTCTACTTTCCCCTGTCATATATCTTGATGCTCCACTATCAATGATCCATGCATTATCATCAGTAAGAGATCATGTAAGGGCAGCCAAGAATCCATGACTCTTGACTTTGTTGAATAGGTAGAAGATGATCTTCTTGATCCATCTTCTAGCAGAGTTGAAACCCAATCTTATGTAGTTCACCATAGAGGGAGAAGCCATGCCAACAAAGTGATCTTCGACTTCTCTTGACCTTAGCTCTGAAACCATGTTGGAAAATCAAAGATATTATATTAGGGTTTGATTCTCCTTTCTTGATAATTATTTATGAGTGTGTTGGCTTCTTTTTCTTTATTATCTTATCTTTCATCAAGCAATTATACATACATGAAGATCACAAAACAAGAGACACGAGATATAGGCACATGCCAGGGCAAAACCCCACTCGAGGGGAAAACCCAATCAAAGTAATGCTTCCTTTCAATAGTATTCTTTGAGACTCTTCACCCTAGACCAAGACCAGACTTTCCCTCCACACCATGTCACCCTCCAAGATCTTCGACCCCTTCTAGCAACTTCGACTAGGCAGCATTTTTTAGCAACATGCAGCTTCCGACAGCAATAAAACACTAGGAGACTTCGATCTCCTAAACCAAACCACGAAACAGAGAGAGATAGGCACCAAAACTTCGATTTTCCTCTTCTCCAGAGACTCCCCCAAACTCACACTTCTTTCCTCCTTCTAGCAGTAGACTTTGCACTTCCCATCTCTTCTAGAGATATCGAATTGCTTGAGAGGGTGAGTACTCCAAATGATTTTGACCTCCTTCAATATATAGCCTTCTTGTGGGTCTAATGGGGGTCTATAGCCGACTTGATCTTCCTTAGGCCGACATGATGTGGAGGACACATAATTCATATTTGACTTGATACAAAACCATTTTACATGATCCAAAAGCCCAAGATGGGTTTCTTCGAACGTACAATGACTTTATAAACTCAATATTAATCCTAGGAGTCCACAATGGGGACTTTGACTAACATAATGATGACCCATGTTGAAGAAAGTGTAACTAGGTTCGGTCTTCATAATGACATGAACTTTGTAAATGATGCAATAAAAAAGAATAAATTTATGTTTGTATGCCTCGCTGCATGGGTTTCATGAGCAAGAAGTGTCATTAGGTCAAAGACTTCTTCTTGATGTCTTTAGGATTTATTAATATGTAAAAGAGTAAAGTCATATATGAAAGAGCTCTTCATGAGCTTATGTATTCAAGCTAAAGCAGCCCTCCAAGACAAAGAACAATCCTCCAAAAGCAAGCACAAGAAGACTACAAGAAAAACGTTAAGAAGGACATCATGTCGGCTTCAAAAATAAATTAAATATATACTTAAATGTCATGTCGGCTTGGATAAAAAGACATGTCGGTTCACTAGTTATAGTCAGCTCAAAATAGGAGGCTCAAACCACTATAAATACCCATCTAGGGAATCCGCAAATGACAAGTACAAAACTCACAATTCCCTCTTTGAAATTTCACATGGGTATGGAGCAGAGATCCGCATCTAAGGAGGACAGAATTCGGATGGGTATAGGAGCATGCAGTGGCAACTTCGGACACATCCCAGCACCTAGGTTGGCACAGTCTCGAACAAGATATAACCTCAGGCAACCAGAACTTTGGACAAATGTCTTTGTGCTTCAGATGGGCATCACGGAGATGTCATCTAGGTCTCCTTGCAATAAAAGAGTCTCGGCATAATAAGGAGCAGTAACTACGACAGTCTTGGCATGATGTGAAGGAGCAGTAACCATTACAGTCTCGGCATCAATAAAAAGTTAGGGATCTCAAGAACATTATCACAGTCTCGGTGGATGTATATATATGATGGTAAAAAGCTCATTGTCTCGGCATAAGGAGGATCACAATGATCCCTTAGTTGCCCTCACAGTCTCGGCATATTTATCATGAAGTACTCTCTCGGCATGCTCACAATCAACATGATGATGATCTTAGCAAAGGATACAATAATGATCCAAGTGCAGATGGAGACTTGGTGCAACAGTGATCATGATGACTATCATAATGAAGTCAGAGAATCAAGATCACAGTGAAGATCTCAATGAAGACAAGAGACCTCGTTGACGTTATGAAGATCTCAGTGATGCAGTGGTGATGGCCTCATTGGTGCAGCAGCGATGATGATCTCAGCAGTGACAGAGAAAAGGGATTAGGGTCTTGGTCTTGGAGTGGCATAGCAGGTCAAGGGTCATGGTCTTGGTATTCATCAATTGGAATCTCTATAAGAAGAATTTTGTGCGGGTTTTCCTCTCCAAGAGGGAGAGGTTTTGGCCTTGGCAAAAAGCCAATTATTTTGTGTTCTTGTCTCTTTTGTTTTGATAGCAGTTTGATGAAGCAAACACACACTAATAATAATATGGATATCGAGCTAAGATAAAATAGCAAAAGAACATCACAAATTGTTATCATGTTAAGAAGAGTCACTTTAATTTCTGAATGCCCTAGATTCTTCAACATGGTATCAAAGGGAGTGGTTGCAGTCTAAGGGCAGAAAAGAGACATTCAGGGGTCAAGTTTCTACAAGGCATCAAAGCTAGCTGAAGGAATCAAGATCTACATTCAAAGATCAAGACCTAGATCAAAGAAGCAGCCTACAACAACAGTCTACAACAGCAAGGATTTTGAAAGACAACAGTCAAAAGATGAAGCATTCATATCTCAAAATACATGGCAACAGCTTTGGTGACTCCCACAGTTTTGGTCTATGTCATAGCACAATGATCTCAATCATCTCAGAATGGCATGATCTCAACATACCAGTGATTGAATCTTTTCTATAAAGAGAACAATCTTGACAACTCGGACTCCAAAAGCTTGATGATACATACTCAAGGGCATATAGAATCAGATCATCTACAGCAGAGTAATGGGTCTCACTACACTTCAGTCATAGTTTGTATGGACAGTACTCGATGTAGAATGAAGGTGCTCGTTGACACAGCCATAATAACACTAACTGATGGGTCTCTATACATCATGGCAAGAAAAAATCAACGCTGCATACTACAAGGTTCCTTATGTAGCCCAATTATATCAATAGTTTGTTGATATATAAATCAAGATAGCTCGAACGCAAAGAAGGCAATCTGCCTATCAAGGATCTCAGTCGAAGGAAGCATCAATACATCTGCTCCAACTACTGCCAACATGATGAAGGTATGTTCTATGCTTAGAGCAAATTTACTTCAATTTTCCATATTAGCTCAATAACAATTCCAGATTACCAATCACATTTAGCATGATAGTAAAATGCAGATAGAACATAAACATAAATCGCAGAAAACAAGCCAAGACAAGAGGACACAAGATGCGGCGCCAGCCAGGGACAAACCCCAATGTGGGGAAACCCTTGATCAATTCTTCTTATATTCTTCAATAGTTCAGCAAAAGAGAGAGATAGAACATATACATCAGAAGTCAACACTTTGACTTGACAAGATAGAAGATCAAACATATGAGATCTTCACCATGAAGATGACAGAATAGTTCTGATGACAAGGACTGCAGATCTAAACTCAGGGGAAGGCACACTTATCAGATCTCATTCTACAACGGTCTAAGGTGATTCCATCACCATGCTACATCCATCATCACTATGTTGCACCCGTCATCACTGTGTTGCACTTCATCACTGTGCTGCACTTCATCACTGTGTTGCACCCAACATGCTGCATCCATCATCACTATGCTGCACCATTCATGCTGCATACTCAATACTGTCATATCACAGCCTTAGCTGCTTGCTATGGCTTGCAGCCTAGCAAAGAAGCTAGTTGTAACTTGTAAATATGATATAGCAGAGGTACCTTATTGTACCTCATCCGAGATATCAAACCTCCAATAAGGACATCCTAAACTGTCCTCTATAATACGGATCTCTGCTTCATCCATGACTGCATTAGTCACCAAGATCTTACACCTAAGACTGTAGCTATGCTGAGACTGTACTACTTGTTACAATTCTTAAGGCCTTCTGCTCCATCCATTTGATTGTGAGACAAGACAGCACCTACAGGTACGCTGCCTATACATATGCCGAGACAGGATACTGCTCCTTGTCATGCGAGGTTAACTTATCATTGATGCTGAGGTTGACAACAAGAAGTCAGATCCATTCAAGAATGTATCCAGACTTGTTCCACACATCCAAGTTTGTGACTGCTCCTAGGGCATCTCCTTACTTGTGTTAAAGCCTCCCCTATGACTGTGATAAGCCTTCTTATCAATGTGATGATCATCCTCTATTATGACAGCGTTTATAGAGTTCCTTCCCTGACAGCGAAGAGCCCTCATTATTATCTGTGGCTAGGGGATATCCTCTCATTAGGACTACATCAAACTGTGTGAAAAAAAGACTACAGCTAGGGCTCCTTTTGGGGCATCCATTGGCAGCATATATAGGCTTCTCCTTGCTGCATAGAAAGGTCTCCTTTAGGACAGCGTAGGAACCTCTCTTAGACTCCTCCATGACCATGTTAAGGGTTGTCCTCCATGACAGTTTTAAGGTTACTTCATTGACTGCATTTGGACTTTTACATTAGGGCAGCGTATACTCTTGGTGATTTCTCCTTCCACCAAAACCCAAACAAGTGGAGAGGAAGAAATCACAAGAGATGAGTGACTAAATGACTTGAATACCACCTCTATTTATAGTAAAACGTTGAGGATAGATGGGGGTAATTTGGTTGCTGGCCAACCTTGACAAATTGTCAAGTAACACAAATAAATTCATATCTCTATGAATACATGTCGGAATCGGATGATCTTTAGATCAATCCTACACCTCTCGACGAGAGGAATCCAAGAAAAATATCAACTGCCATAAATAAGAAGACCCACATGGAATTTGGCCCTAGTTACCAATTTTAACACTCCCTCTCAACTAGGGAGAACTCCATCTGCTAATCCATCTGACTGTCAATACTATCTCTGCCATCAGTGCACTGCCTTGCACTGCTCTGCTCTGCCGAACTATGAAGAAGAGGAAGTGATCAAGAATGTATCATACCATCCTCTACTGACCCGAAGTCAATCCTAGATAGAAGAGAGTGTCTAGTAGCACTCTAACTGACCCGAAGTCAGTCCCAATGAAGAGAGTGTGTCATACCACTCTTACTGATCCAAAATCAGTTCCAAATAAAGAGAGTGTGTCAAAACACTCTTACTGACCACAAGTCAGTTCCAATTGATCCCAGATCAATATCATCCTAGCATAGGGAGGACGGTAGTAACACGATGCGTCCATCGATACTACTATGGTCCCTATCCTCGTTTCCCTACTCATTGGCCAAATGAGAGGTACTTCCCATGAGTCCTAGATTGCATGGGTAAGATGTCTCAGCGGAAGAAGGATGAACCACTCATCCTGCCTACATGTCACCAGGGGTATCCCAAGGGAAGGCTGAACCACTCACCCTATATACAACAAATCACTAGGGGAAGGTTGAACAACTCACCCTGTACACAACAAATCACTAGGGGAAGGCTGAACCACTCACCCTATGATTGTATCTCGGCAAGAGAAGGATGAACCACTCTTCCTGCCTACATAGCAGACCACTAGGGGAAGGCTAAACCACTCACCCTATGGTTGCTTATCGCTCCAAGAAGTACCCCCAAGCCCCCCGGAGCTCCCAGAGCTCAACGTCCATATTATACTAGACCTTCTAGAGAGAGTCTCTCCACAACTCCTAGTCGTTCTCGGAAATTCAAGAGTTTGGCCTTTCCCAGGGGCTTCATTAGAATATCGGCGACCTGCACATCAGTCCCAATGTGACGGAACCTTCTTGCTCCTTGTTGTACCATATCCCAGATAAAGTGGTACTTGATGTCTAAATACTTGGAGCGATCATAGAACACAGGATTCCTCAACAATCAAATCCCACTCTGGTTGACACAAAGGATCACTGCGTCTAAACAGCTCACTGAAGAGCTTCCTCAACCAAACAACTTCACACAAGGACATACTCATAGCTATGTATCTGGCCTCATCGGTGCTCAAAACAACCGACTTTTCCTTCCTGCTCTTCCAGGATATCAAAGCAAAACCAGCACCCATAAGTGCTCTTGCAATCCTCCACACTGCTTGCCCAGTCAGCATCAGAATAATCATGCAGCTTCACATTTCCGGTAGTGTATCTCAATCCATGAGAGATTGTGCCATGAAGATATCTCAAATGATTCTTGGCACCAATCCAATGAGGCTCAACCATATATGAGCTCAACATGCTAACTACGAAACATATATCCGGACGAGGGTTCACCAAGAACATCAATGCTAGTATGAGTTTATGAAACTCAGAGGCATTTTCCAAATCAGGTCTGGCATCACTACCGCATAACTTCTTAAAGTTAGGCTTCATCGAGGAAGTCACCGGATTGCAGTTCACCATTCCAAAGTCCAGAATCCAACTCCCTCTTACTTTTGCAAATGAGAGGGTTTGCACCTGTCAGAAAGAGGTCATCCTCATAAGGTATCAGTATGAGAAGTCTATCATCCACAACCTTGAAGCAAAGGTTTGGATCGGCTTCACTCCTAGTGAATCTCAGCTTCATCAGCTAGCTATCAATTCTCTCATACCAAGCCTGGGGTGCTTGCTTCAAACTATAGAGAGCTTTCTTCAACCTGCATACATGAGATTCCCGAATGGATCTCAAACCTCTCGGGTTGATCCACATCTGTGGTCTTGCTATTATATGAGGGGAATGGTCCCCTTGTAAGTTTTCCTTCGGTACATCTCGAACATGTACCTCGTGCTCTTCCTTGAATCCAGGCATCCCTATCACCATCCAACTCACATCAGGTAGGGCCTTACAATGAAGATGGGCAAATCTTCGGTGCTATAGAAGAGATGTGTCACATGACATGGTCCCCAATGGACTTCCTACAACTTGATACAAATTGCCAACCCTAAACCTAGGAATAAAAGCATCTTGAAAATTCCCTTTCTCAAAAACGTACCTTTCCATCGATGAATGCCACCTTGAAACCTTTGACTCCCATTGTCAAAATGGACACCAAGTTATTTTTGAGATCAGGTACATAAAGAACTTCTTGTAAATGAATCGTGTTACCCTCATTAAATTGAAGGGTAGCATTCCCTACACCCTTTCCAGGATAGGTGGCATCGTCTCCAAGAATAATCTCCACGATTGTTTCCTTCTCTATCAGATTAGAGAGCGCTTTCTTGTATTCAGTAAAGTGCTTTGAAGCACTACTATCAATAAGCCAGATTCCAAAAGAGTCTGGAGGAGAAGTAGTGGAGAGGGCCAATATAAGTTAATGCTCCTTTTCATACCTGGAGTTCCTTGCTTTCTTGAGGAGTCAATTATTTCCTTGAAGAACTGCATTCCTTTTTCTTTTTCCATTGTACCTGTCATTCTTCTGATCATTGAAGATGTCCCTGGAATGATTGTTATCATCATCAAGTGATGTGTCCCTTCTATTCGGACACTCCTTCGCATAATGGCCAAACTCATTGCAAGCAAGGCATCTGCCTTTCCAACTGTCTTCGATGATTGCTCTTTCACTCTTGCTTGGGCTTTTTCTTCATCTCAGCTCTAATACCATGTTAATTTTAGGTATGTTCTATGCTTAAGCCTTAGAGCAAATTTACTTCAATTTTCCATATTAGCTCAATATCAATTCTAGATTAGCAATCACATTTAGCATAATAGTAAAATGCAGATAGAACATAAACATAAATCGCAAAAAAAAATAAAAAATAAAATAAAAAATAAAAATCCAAGACAAGAGGACACAAGATGTGGCACCAGCCAGGGACAAACCCCAATGTGGGGAAACCCTTGATCAATTCTTCTTATATTCTTCAATAGTTCAGCAGAGAGAGAGATAGAACATATACATCAGAAGTCAACATTTTGACTTGACAAGATAGAAGATCAGACATCTGAGATCTTCACCATGAAGATGACAAAATAGTTCTGCTGACAAGGACTGCAGATCTGAACTCAAGTGAAGGCACACTTATCAGATCTCATTCTACAATGGATTCTCTAATGTGATTCCATCACCATGCTGCATCCATCATCACTATGTTGCACCCGTCATCACCATACTGCACTTCATCACTATGCTGCACTTAATCACTATGTTGCACTCATCATCACTATGCAACGCTTCATTACAATGTTGCACCCAACATGTTGCATCCATCATCACTATGTTGCACCATTCATGCTGCATACTGCAATACTGTCATGGAACAGCCTTAGTTGCTTGCTATGGCTTGCAGCTTAGCAAAGCAGCTAGCTATAACTTGTAAATATGATATAGCAGAGGTACCTTATTGTACCTCATCCGAGATATCAAACCTCCGAGAAGGGCATCCTAAACTGTCCTCTATAATACAAATCTCTGCTCCATCCATGACTGCATTAGTCACTAATATCTTACACCCAAGACTGTAGCTATGCTGAGACTATACTACTTCTTGTTACAGGTCTTAAGGCCTTCTACTCCATCCATTTGATTGTGAGACAAGACAACAACTACAGGTATGTTGCCTATACATATGTTGAGATATGATACTGCTCATGTCATGCGAGGTTAACTTATCATTGATGCCAAGGTTGACAACAAGAAGTCAGATCCATTCAAGAATGTATCCAGGCCTGTTCGACACATCTGATTTTGTGACTACTCCTAGGGCATCTCCTTACTTGTGTTAGAGCCTCTCCTATGACTGCGATAAGGCTTCTTCTCAATGTGATGATCATCCTCTATTAGGATAGCGTTTATAGAGCTCCTTCCTTAACAATGTTTATAGAGCTACTTCCTTGACAGCGAAGAGCCCTCATTATTATCTGCAGCTAGGGTATATCCTCTCATTAGGACTGTGTCTAACTATGTGAGAAGAAGACTACAGTTAGGGCTCCTTTTGGAGCATCCATTGGCAGCGTATATAGGCTTCTCCTTGTTGCGTAGAAAGGTCTCATTTAGGACAGCGTAGGAACCCTTCTTAGACTCCTCCATGACCATGTTAAGGGTTGTCCTCCATGACAGCATTAAGGTTACTTCATTGACTGCGTTTGGACTTTTACATTAGGGTAGCATAGAGGCTAGGGCACTCCCTCTAGGGCATCGTATACTCTTGGCGACTTCTTCCACCAAATCCCAAACGAGTGGAGAGGAAGAAATCACAAGAGATGAGTGACTAAATGACTTGAAGGCCACCTCTATTTATAGTAAAATGTTGAGGATAGATGGGGGTAATCTAGTTGTTGGCCGACCTTGACGTATTGTCAAGTAACACAAATAAATTTGTATCTCCATGAATACATGTCGGAATCAGATGATCATTAGATCAATCCTACACCTCTCAATGAGAGGAATCCAAGAAAAATATCAGCTGCCATAAATAAGAAGAACCACATGGAGTTTGGCCCTAGTTGCCAATTTTAACAATCAGCGTATCAAAGATCTCAGTCGAAGGAAGCATCAATACATCTGCTCCAACTACTGCCAACATGATCAAGGTGAAGATTTCATCTTCACATCTCAAGTAAGTACTTTCATTAATCATTTTTCTTTGAAATGACTTCATGAATGCAAGGAGATCTATCGATAAGATAAGTCATCAAAGGTCCTTGCATACAATAAGAAGGATTGATAGAATCCTTATGGAGAAGAGAAGTCAGTGAACGAGTCTCCTTTGAATTCATGAGAAGGAACTCTTAAAAAGTCCTCTCATCTCTATAGAGAAAGAAAGGAGACAGATAAGAAATATATGAAATGCTAGAAGAGGTACTCTCTGAAATGCAGTAAAAAAGGAATATCTTCATGAGATCTCAATTGTGAGATCTGGGAAAAATGATGAGAAGATAATCATCATTGACACTGATATTGATAAGCAAGGTAACAAATGTCCATGAACGAATAGGTTACCTCAATCAACAATTTGTGGTCTCTACGCCAAATAGAAAAAGACAAGTTGAAAGGACTCAAATATGTGCAGAAAGGAAAGGGAAGGTTGACAAGACAGAATAGTACTATGGAAAGATTATGGAGAGGAGCTCATATCGCCGGAAGGGTGGAGGAAGCTGAAGAAAAGGACCAAGTAAAGAGGGAGTAGGAGACCTCTACTATGAGTGAGATGGTATTCCTCACAAAAGGGTCCTATCACAAGCTCCAAATCTTATGCATATATGATCATGATAATAAGATGCATCGTGGCATCATGGAAACAAGAGCTCGTATAGGAATAATGAAGGACATAGCTCTTGGGAATCTCATTGGACATTAAAGGAAAAGACAAGAAGTCAAAAGGGAAAACATTTGCCAGATGGAGACATGCAAGATCCTCAAGATTCTCCGATAGAAACCTCAGTGAAGGATCCACTAATTTGGGAAGGCAGCAAGTGTTTCATCAGGAAATCCAACTTTTGGAATTCATGAGATGATGGTCCGATGACATGAGAAATGAAGCAGATCAAGGGATTGAAGATCTTTTCAATCAAGGAAGCTGCTGGAAGAAGCCTATATGTTAAAATTGGCAACTAGGGCAAAATTTCATGTGGGTCATCTTATTCATGGCTGATAATATTTTTATTAGATTCCCCTCATTGAGAGGTGTAGGATTAATATAAAGATCATCTGATTCTGATAAGTATTCATGGAGATATGAATTTATTTTGATTATGGAATTATTATCAAGCCGACCTACAACTCATGTAGGCTCATAAGCCCAACAGTCGCATCTATTCAAACACCAACGTTGTGTATAAATATAGGACTTTTCCTCATTTGGACTCACTCATCTCATCACATCTCTCTCTCTACTGCACAGAAAAGAGTCTCTTCTCTACTGCGCAAAAAAAGGTCTCTCCCTCGCACATGTGAAGCCGGAAGCTGTTGAAACTAAAGCTGCAACTGCAGAAGTAAAGATTGACCTGTGTGAACTAGAAGATCTCCTCATCTAAACTACGTTGTAGGTTCATCTGAACCTCCTCTGAAAGCCGCAACTTTTGGTGGTGGAATCAAGTCAATCCGACAGACGGTTTGCAAGATATCAACTGCCCTAGTTTGAACCCAGAAGCTGCCGAAACTGAAGCTGCAACTGCAGAAGTAAAGATTGACCTGCGTGGACTAGAAAATCTCCTCATCTGAACTGTGTTGTAGGTTCATTTGAACCTCCTCTAGAAGCCACAATTTAATGGTGGTGGAATCAAGCTGATCCAACAGTCGGTTTGTGAGATATCGTCTGCCCTAGTTTGATGATGACGCCGCTAACGTTGATGCTGCTAATCTAAGGTTTGCTACTGCTGATATAAATCAGATTTATTGTACTGTTTCTGTCTGCTGAATTATTGAAGATAAAAGAAGATTTGATCAAAGGGTTTCCCCACACATTGTGGGGTTTGTCCTTGGCTAGCCGCCACATCTTGTGTCTCTTGTCTTGGCT